>PITA01019276.1:0-37993 GCA_004023965.1 Spilogale gracilis | reverse complement strand
GTTGCAGTCTCAGGGTTCTCCTGCTGTTGGGCGTTCCTTCTCCATGTCATTGTGGTGAGGAGTGGTTGAGGGGGTGTATGACTAAATATATCAGACACTATCTAGGTGGATTGGTCTTTGGAAGGTTTTGGAGCAACCAGAGTTCACCACCGAAAAGGGAGGGGAACGAAAAAAGAAAACGGAGAGGAGGAAGCAAGAAAAGACACCCCTGCCAGAGCGGGGCCCAGTGATAAGATTTATATGGTACAAAGCTGTTACAGGGTAAAGAAAGGGTTATCAAGGGTGAATGAAGAGATCAAAAAGCGAAGCCCAACCTATATGACCCCCAAGACCAGTATTTATATAATATAAAAGCAAAAACCATCACACAGACACACTGACAAACTAGAGTGGGAAGGTGAAGGCAGACACTCCTTGTGGGCAAGGAATGCGTTTCAGACGCTCCCGAGTTTGTCTTGTTGTTATTGTTGGAGGAGCCCACTTTTAAAAGATATAGGGGGATTAGAACTGATTGTATATAGGGGTAGTATTGAATAGGGATGTGGGATTGACTTGAAGCTTGTATCTACATGTACACGTAAAAGAGAGAATAAAGGAAAGAGGAGAGAAGAAAGGGAGAAACAGAGAGAGCGAACAGGGAAACGAGGCAACAGCAAAAGCAGAAAATACAGGAGTGTGTTTGAAAAAATTTCAGGGTAAAAAAGAAAAAAAAATGTTATGGGGTGTTGTATTGGGTATCACGTTGTGATAAGAATGGGGCTAAAAATTGAAAGAAGAAAAACCGTGAGAATGTATTTTTAAGCTTAAAGTGGAAGCTTTAAAAGTAAAAATAGAGAAAAGTTTTAAAATGTAAATGAGGTGGAAAACTGTATAAATGAGTTGTAGGGCTTTTGGTACTTGTAGTCAGTGCCAGGAGTTTAATAAATTGCCTTTCCCCGATTTGGGGTTTTGCATTGGAATGTTGTCCTCCTGAGCTTCTGGCTTGCTTTCTGGGGGCGGGGCCTGCTGTTCTGTTTCAGTCTTTCTACCTGGGCTGCGTCTCTCAGCCCTCTTGCTAGGGGCTGGTCTCCATGGTAACCAGGTTATCAGGTTACAATTCTCTGGTATCGGAGCATTGTTCTTTTACGTCCTTTTTTCAGCTGTTGAGGAAGTCAGGTCAGAGCAAGATGTCTGCGCCCAGACCTCCCTCCCAGCGAGAGCCCCTATACAGAGAGGGGCTCTTTCCAGCCTCCCGGTTGGCAGTCTGTCACAGCCGGGCTGGTGCAGATGTTGTAATGATTTCTGCCCCCGACCCCCACTTGTTGTTTCACTCCCGCACCTCAAAGCCACAACTCCTTTTGGATCGCGCGACTTTGTCTGCGCCCTGGGACCCGTGGCCTCTCCGGTCCCACGCAAGTCTGTAAAAACGCCTTCCCTGGGGGGTCTGCGCCCGGCCCACGGGGTGGAGAGAAACGGGAGAGAAAGGCAGCAGCGTAAAAATAGAATCCACGCCCGCTGCTTTCGGGGCATCTGCGGCGGCGGCAGCAGCGGAGGGCGGCGGCGCACGGGGGCGCCGGCGGCAGGAAAAGAAAAAAAAAATTTTTTTTTTAAAGTCTCCTTGCCTTGCCCCGGGCTCCGCTGTGTTCCCGTTTCTGTCTAGCCCCGATTCAGGCCGTAATCTGCTGTTATTCCTCACTCACAGAGCACTTTCGTTTTGGGATATTTGCTTTCAATGGTTCAGCTCTGCGGGCTTCTTCCCCCACACCCCTGTCTCTGGGGGCAAGCCTCCAGACCCTCTTATTTGTTTCTACCTTTTTGCCGATGGTCCTTGTCTCCCGTGGTGATCCAGAAGTGCGAAATATCACATTTCAGGCTGATTTCAAGGGTGTTCACAATGGTCTTGTAGTGTTTTTTTTTGCTGGAATTCAGCTATCTTCAGGGAACGCTCCGAAATGTGGTCACCTGGCCTTCCGCCATCTTGACTCTCCTAAAATAAATCTTTAAAAAATAAAATAAAAAAGTTATTCAGATTATTCAATTATTCAGATTATGTCGTTCCCTGTTCAAGTCCTTCAAAGTTATCTCATCTCAGAGTAGAAACCAGAGTCTTTACCTTGCCCCACAAGGCCCTGTGTCTGCTGTGGTTACCTGTTATGTCTCTGCCCTTATCACTCCACCTTTCCTCTTTATTTATTCCACTTCTAGCACTACCCTCCCTGCTGTCCTCAGAGTTCTCCAGGCAGAGCTCCAACCACAGGGTCTTGCTTTGGCCGTTCCTGGGAAGTGCTTCCCTGATATCTACATGCTTTGCTTCTTAACCTCCTCAAGTTCTTTGCTCAGATGTTACCTTCTCATTGAGATCTTACTTGACTCAATATTCAAAATTGCAGCTCCTTTCCACCACACTCCCTGCCCTTTTGACCTGCATTAATTTTCTCCAAGACCTTTCACATGTATTATCTTTATTATACCATTTAATTTATTTTATTTATTATCTATTTCTCCTGTTAGATAGTAAGCTCCATGAAGGCAGGGATGGAATTTTTTTTTGTCTATTTTATCTATTGCTATATCCCAATGCCTAGAATAGTACATGGTACATGGTAGGTGCTCAGTAAACATTTGTTGAATGAATTAATCAACTCGCAAGAGCAAAAAGAGGAAATGAAGTCCTACAATAGGAAAACTATTAACTATATCATGGTACTTTTAAACAGTGAAATGTTTGTAAATGTTGAGTTATGTTTTAATACTATACACATGCAAAATTAAAAGTTATCATAACTTTTTTCAATCTTAAAGGAAATAGAGCAAAATCTTTTTTTTAAGATTTTGTTTATTTATTTGAGAGAGAGACACACAGAGCACAAGCAGGGCAGAGGGAGAGGGGAAAGCAGACTCCCCACTGAGCAGGAGCCCAAAGTGGGGCTCAATCCCAGGACTCTGGGATCATGACCCATGCCAAAGGCAAATGCTTAACTGACTGAGCCACTTAGGCACCCCAAAATATAGCAAAGTCTAATTATAGTTATTTTTAGGTGATAATATGACAAGATTTTTTTATATTTTATATCACTCTTTTATTGCCAAATATTGCATATAAACATTACCTTTATAAAGTTTCTTTCACAAACCATATAAGGGAAATATGATCATTATCATCATAGCTACTATTTACTAAGAGAATCAGATGCTGTATATACAAGTGCTGAGTATTTTCTGTCTATTTGGAAGGAGATAGCATAACCAAGTTTTGAAGTCAAACAGGTTCAGATCCTACTTAGTTTCTTTAAGCCTCTCTTTGTTCCTCCATAAACTAGGTGGACATTACCCCCAGAGAACTTCTCTATAGATGAAATGTATATAAAACATTTGGCCCAGTACCTGGCATAGTGTAAGCCTTCAATAATTTGAAGATAATACTGTTATTCTTGTTTTGGTTGTTATTATTATCACACATCTGTTTAACAATCTCTAACTGTAATATGGATAAGATAATTTACATTAATAGAGTGTAGGAATTTGCTCAAGTTCACATAGCAAGTGAGTGGCACAACCAAAATTCCCACTGGAAAGCCCATGCTCTTTCTACCCCACCGTTCTATCTCTACCCCAGAAAGAAAGATTACCAACTTTTATTTTCACTGTGAGTACCAAGTGGTATGGTGTCAAGTTCTCTGTACTCAGCTGCTTTGCTTTGACATTCTGCTCTGGATGAATTTGGAAACATATACATGAACTTAGAGGTAAATTATACCTCTGTGTGGCTTTAACTTGTGGACAGTTTTCAGTTTAAAATCTCTCTGCTCTTCAATAAGGTCAAGTCATAACGGCAAGGAACTGTCACTGGTCTAAAAATCTGGTAAATTACTCAGTGGTTTAAAATTGGCTTTTAACTTATATATTCTCTAAGCAGAACATTTGATGTTTTTTAAAATTTCTTGGAAAATTATAATGAATGCATATTGAACTTTACCCATTATTGTTAAATGTCGTGATCTGTCTATGAGTAACATCAGTAGAAATTCCAAGATTCTGAGGTTACTTTCTATTGGTCTTTGGTTCCAAATTTAATTATTCTCAAGAGAGAGAAGAGAATGGAGGTATAGTATAGAGGGTTCTTTTTTCTCCTGATTGAATTGTGACAATAGCTTAATAGTTGTACATAGTTAAAGATAAATGTATGTAGTCCTAATTTAACAGTTAAACTCCATTTAGTAATCAAAAATGTCCTGCATCACTCCATGAACCTATACTATTTACTATTCACACCAGGATACCTGGTGTTAGTTTCTTAATAATCTCTACTCAACATGGGACTTAAACACACAACGCCAAGATCAAGAGTCACATACTCTGACTAAGCCAGCCAGGCATCCTTGTTTGCTTCATTGAAGTCGTGCCCATTTTCATCCTGATTCAAAGGTGGTTTTTTAAATCCATTTTACAGATGAGAAAGCTGAGGCTCAGAGAAGTTAAATAACCTTTCTAAAATCACATCGTACATGATAAAACCAGATTTCAAACCAAGATCTAATTTGGAGACTTGTTTGCTGTCTAATACACAGCCTTAGATTTATTCAAAAGAATATATATTTTGGCCAGATCTACTTTTTAAAAAGCAATCTAAATTTTGGAGGCAGGATTTTATTATCAAATTGTTTTTTCCAATGAAAACAGATGCTACTTTTATTTTCTCTCATTTTCTTCTTCAAGTAAGTAACACATACATCTCTCTTATAATGTCATAGGCTCTCCCAAATTATTCAAGTTAATGCAATCTGCTATTGTCATTTTGGTCTGTTACCACACGTATAATCGTTGTATCTCCTGTATCAATTAAACATGAGAATTATATTAATTCTATCCTCTTCCATCTGTATCATCTGAGGACAAGATGGGACCATACTGTCCTTTTTACAATATGCGATATATGAAAATAGTAAATATGAATTGTTTAAAGTAAGAATCTATCATATTAAAATTACTCATATTACAAGAAAACAGTATTTTAGTTCAGAAGTAATCATTACTTTTAAAAAGTACTTAACATTTAAGTCATATTGAGGGTTAATTCATCATAAATTATTAAAGGGAAATAGCAAGTTTTGGAGTTTGGAGTACAGCCATACTTTTCCAAAAACAAAAATAAAAACAGCCTTTAGAGCTTCTGCCAGCTCATGCCATTTCCAGTATGGGACTTATTATTGCTGTGAGATAACAATTCTATCTGCTGAGAAGGCCATAGAATTTCCCCATATTACTTTTCTTTCCAAAACAGCATCCCATGTTGTTGGGGGCAACTTTTCTCAGCAGCATGTTTCTGCCCTCACAGACAGAGGCGATGTGCTGAGAGCAGGTCACAGTGAGTCTGGGCCTGGATTCAGGCAGACACTTTCTTCAGGGTTCTAGTTCTGCCCCGCTGGTTTTCACCTGCTCACGTCTGTCCCAAGCAATGGTACACAGCTTTTGTTTCCACACTTCACCTCCAGGCCTGTGGAGAATTCCAGCAGTGAGCTTGGCTGCCTGATACTTTTTCCCATAAGTCACTCAGAATGATGAAGCCCCAGATCTCAAAGCTGAAAGGAAGCAAATTCTACCTTTTATCCCCCACGTGTCTCTCACAAAATCCCAGGCAGCCTCACAGCCCTACAGGCTCTCTCAAACTAAACTTTCACACCAAGCAGAAGAAATTGCAAACAGACCAGGGAGAATTTGGATGACAATTTACTTTCCATCTTCACATCCGATGACTGTAAATAATCTAGTATTCTGAGTGAACGGGATTTAAAAATTTGAAAGATGGATCAAGATTGTCAGAAAGGACAATGGAATGGGATAGAAATACTGAATTCCTGGCATTCCTCCTCTTGGTTATTCTACCAATTATTACAGTGTCTTGTATGGATGCCATCGACTGTGGAAGGAAAGGAGTATTGGACCTCACCTGTTTGTACAAGGTGTGAGATACCAGACCCCGGCTCTGGGCCTGTGCAGGTTAGCATGGTAGGACCAGCCCGGGCTCTAAGACCCTACCTCCCAGTTGGGCATTGCTTCAGAGCAGAGTAGGACCTCCCTGACCACTCAAATACTTTTGGATCACTCCCGCTGTCCATCACTATCCTGAAGTTAACAATAACTACTGTGCTTTGTTCTATACCTCCATCCTAAAATCTTCCTTTACTGGTTCTGCTTTTTATTCTTTTTTCTTTTAATCATCTACATGTGGCTGGATGTCATTTTTCGTTGCCTGCTAATTTCCGTCCCACACTGAACAAGAGTGTGGGCACAGAGAGATTGTAAACATCTGTAAAC
The DNA here is from genome assembly GCA_004023965.1 of Spilogale gracilis. Classification (NCBI taxonomy): domain Eukaryota; kingdom Metazoa; phylum Chordata; class Mammalia; order Carnivora; family Mephitidae; genus Spilogale; species Spilogale gracilis. The sequence continues at coordinate 31,699 of PITA01019276.1, read as the reverse complement.
ATCTGCACACTCTTCCCATTCACATGTCTTCACACAGTCGAGTGGCTTCTCTCTTGCCATCAGAATACTGCTTGGCCTCTGATTCACGATAACGTGCTTTTATTCATAACTATAGTTCTCATGATCCAGAGCCCTTCTTGGCATTGTTTAGAACCTTCCAAGAACATATTTACATGAATGACTTTGAAGGAACGGTCCTGGCTTGAGCAGGAGCTGGCTCTCTATTCTGTCTAGATAGGCAAGATGGGGCAGGCACCCAACCTTATAATAGTCCCTGAACCTAGACACCTCCACATGAAAAGAATATTTTATAGCCCCCAAGTGATGTTGGAAAGGGGGTTTCAAAGGAGGTAAAAAGCAGTAAATTGGGGAGTCAATTCAAAGGTTCTTTAAGGCCTATTAGTAAGTCCCTTTCTGTCTGGGGTCCCCTGATCAGGTATATTTTTATTCTCACTGTTGCCTATCCCTGAAGCATTTAAGAATCTATTCTAAAGCTTGGTTGGAAAGAAAATGGGCTTCTACATCAATGCTGCGATGGTAGCTCTGTCCCACCCATATGACATTGGAGGAGCTTACCCTATGCGTACCTTACAAAGCTTACAATTGACCCATAGAGGTCAGTTGGCTTTTCTATAAAAGAGAAATAATAACTCCTCCACAGGCTTATTAAGAAGATTTTAAAAGATATGTAGTGTAAGGAACTCTGCACTTAATAAACAATACATGAAAATTCCCATTATTTCACTGCTCTATAGTTAGTGTACAAACTAGAGAGTGATGGAGGGAACGGGAGTAAAATTTTTAGTTCTCAGGTTCTGATACTTGGTAACATTCATTGGAGAGATCTATCCTGGGAAAAGCAAGACTGATCAAAGTGACAGAATTGGGTGATGGGATTAGTCATTCCCAGGCTTCTCGACCCTCTCAGAAAGGACCTAGGGAAGGGACGCACACACTCCTTGAGAAAGCATGCCCTTATTTGAACCTTTGGATCTCTTGTATCTGCTTTCAATTTCTTTTATCGTTCCTGTTCCTAATCCTTACTGATGCAGCATACACTGTTAGCATTTGCTTGTCTTTGATAAATCACAAATAATAACCCACTCTCTTCATACATCTTTAGCAACTGACACTTACCAGATCTTGAATTCTACCAGTAGGTTTTTAAAAAAAATATGTTTCATTTGAAATTGTGCAGTGAATTTTAGAAAAGTGCTTTCAAAAATTCTAAGAACAAAAATGTCACAATGCAGAGAGATGCATGCCATTTTCTCTTTCATAGTAATGGTGGTGAAAATGCAGGAACTTAGCCCAATTGATCATGATGATGCTTCTTTTAAGAGCACTTAAACACCAAAATTTAACTGGAATTAAAATAAAAACTTAAAAATAAACACCAAAATTTAGACATCAAAGGACTTTCCCCACCTTTTCCCCCATATTCTTTTTGGAAAAAAATTATTGATAAATTTCAGCACCGTGGGTAATAAAAACAAAAGAGAATCCTTCACAAAACTGGGCTTATGATAAAATCTCTAAATTTAACATTCTAAAACAGAAGTATGACTTTTTTAAAAAAGATTTTATTTATTTGTTTGACAGAGAGAGAGATCACAAGTAGGCAGAGAAGCAGGCAGATAGAGAGGAGGAAGTAGACTCCCTGTTGAGCAGAGAGCCTGATGCGGGCCTCCATCCCAGGACCCTGAGATCGTGACCTGAGCTGAAAGCAGAGGCTTTAACCCACTGAGCCACCCAGGCTCCCAAGTATAACATTTTTTAATACATTTAACTTACTAATGTCAAAAGTCCAATGTTTTAGAATGAATTTCTGAACCCCATTCTCCTTTCAGTCAAAAAAACCATCTTCCAAATCACTCTGGATATAAAAGGAATCAGATATACTCATGCAAGAAGGGTAGAAGGAGCTTTGGGAAGGCTCTTTGCCACAAGAATGTCAATTAGATAAACATCTTTAGCCACAATTTTTAAACATGCTTACATTCTTTTTGTAGGTGAAGTGTAAATAGTTAAATATAGTGTGTGTGTACCGACAAGATGAAAGAATCTTATATATGATTGCCCAATTTTTGTCCTTGGCCAAGGTCAGTCAGCTAAAGAGCAGGAGCCACGAGCTTCCAGCCAGGACAGAACTGTGTGCTCATGCTGCCGTGGAACCCAGCAGGTCAGATCATTGGCCGCAAGCAGGAATGCCAACATATTTTATCTGGCCTGTGAACCTTGATTCGTAGTGAACCTAAATGTTCTGCCAAGGCAGGGCAGCAGTTTGAGCTCTATGAGGAAAAAGAGTTTGCTTTTTTTTTTTTTTAGATTTTATTTATTTATGAGACAAAGAGAGAGAGCAGGGAGAGGAGCAGAGAAAGAGGGACAAGCAGATTCCACACTGAGTGTGGAGCCCAGTGTGGGGTTTGATCTCAGGACCCTGAGATCATGACCTGAGTCAGACGCTTGACCGACTGAGCCACCCAGGCACTACCAGAAAGAGTGTTTTGGTGAACTACTAATGTCTGTGTAAATGCAGGAAAAAGAGGTGACAGTTTACGTGCTGGGGATCTGCCACGTGAGCCCTAAAAGAAATAATCGTGGGAACAAGTGGAAATAAGAACGTACAATGTTAGAGCTGTCCTTCCCTAGAGTGTTGGTGCTCTGGACCCCATCTTCAGTCTCTTCATGTTTTGTTCAATATAAGAAGAAATTATTTTTCCTACAGTCTCTGTGGGTCCCCAGTATTTGATAGACTGAATTTTCCACTGTTCTTCAGGGCTGCTTCCTAGGTTCCTGTCTGGGGTATCGTGCAGAAGATCAGCTGTAGGGCTGGGAAACTGGATTCCACTGGGTCACCTTCTTGCCACATTCACCACAACAGAATGCAGCTATTTAGAGAGGCCACAGTAACTGAACAGATCCAAAGTGTTGATTCCATAAAGGGGACAGTGTCATGGAAGACAAGGATGATGGTTTGGAATTTGCAAGCCTGGAACTGACTCTCACTCGGCCACTTGCTGTGAGTTTGACCTAATGACTTAGCTTCTGCACCTCTGATTTCTCACTTTTGGAAATGGATAAATCACGTTATTACCTGTTTCACTAGTTTGTTGTGATGCTCAGATGAGAGCATGTAGGTGCAAATATATTGTAAACTCCCAAGAGCTAGGTGTTTAGTTATTAGAGGCATGTGTGATAGCTAATGGCCCATCTTCTTAAAGTTTCACAGTTTCTTATTTAAAAAAAAAAAAGAAGAAAGAAACAAAGGTCATGCTTCAGTGTTGAATACATTCCCTGCAGCCTCAGACTTCTGGTGTTGCATGAGTCTTCTCCTGAGACTCCAGTTACTGAACCATAATTAGGGAACATGACAAAAGTTTGATTTAGAGCCCACAGCCACAAGTTTCAGGCTCCATCTTTCTCTCTTCATATTCAATGCAAATCAAGGGGGAGGGCAAACAGGTAGCTGAGGCAGGCTCTGATGGTGCTCATTTAGGACAGGAGCCTACCCTGTCTACAGCTGAGACAAAACCAAGATAAAAGTAGAAACTTGGGGTGGCACCTGGGTGGCTCAGTTGGTTAAGCAACTGCCTTCGGCTCAGGTCATGATCCTGGAGACCCGGGATCAAGCCCCACATTGGGCTCCCTGCTTGGCGGGAAGCCTGCTTCTCCCTCTCTCGCTCCCCTGCTTGTGTTCCCTCTCTAGCTGTGTTTCTCTCTGCCAAATAAATAAAATCTTTAAAAAAAAAAAAAAGTAGAAACTTGGGTGCAGTGGAAAGCCAGAACAAAATCTTGTCCTTTTTTTTTTTTAATTATTATTACTCACTTGATCAGTGGTTTCTTTTGAATTTTTTTTCTCTTTGATTTTCAGAAAGAACCATTGACATTTTGGTGTGGTAGTTACTAGAAAGGTGGTACAATGCCAACCGAAGTAAAAGGGATATGGATAAAATGAGCAATACACAGAAGTTTCACTTTCATGAAGCGACACATTAAATAATGTTGCTCTGTACTAACTGAAATAAACTACTGCATCCCTCTACTTGAGTATACAGAGAATGTGACCATCCAAAATGCTCCAAAAGCATGAAGGATGACTTCTCCTCATATTTTATGGGCTCTGTTTCTCCTTTGACTTTGTGTTGTCATTCGTGTCTTCTCTCTTCATCCACCTCTCTTCTCATACTCTCTATGGGATCTCAAAAATCAATAAATCAGACTCTCTGAGATCAGATCCTTTCTACTTGAGTGCCCCATGGACAACTAAACACAACCTCTCCAAGACTGAATTCACAATTTCTGCCCTTTCCTAAACCTCACTGAAGATTCCTTACCTCCCTAAATGTCCCCCCCCCATCTCTAAGGAGCTCAGTGTCAAAAACCTCAGTCATTTTTGACCACCCTCTCTCACATACCCCCATGTCCCATCAGTGATCAAGTTCTTGTCTTCTTAGCTTTTAGAGATCTCCTCAGGTTGGCCTCTCCTGCTGCTGCAATTTCATTTAGCATAGCCTCCCTGCCATTTCATCTTGCTGGCATTACTGCAATAATTCACTGCTTTCCCTTTTTCCAGTCCAATTCCTTTCAGACAGTATCTGCCTCCTTCGTGGGTGATATGTGTGGTCATGTCACCCAAATGCTTAAAGTCCTTCATTGCTTCCCTATTACCTCTTGAATAATGTGAGGACTTCTTAGCATAAATGTAGGACTATTCTACCGTATTTCTTTCTGACTCTACTGAAATACTAATGGTTATAAGTGAGGGATACATACACAGAGTGATTTCATACCTTTGTAGTTTTTAAAAGATACTACTTTGCATACCTTTTACCCTTGGAGAATTCTTTCTCAGCCTTTAAGATTTAACTTGAATGCCACAGTTTGTATGAAATCTTCCTCCCTTGTGTTCCTATAGCAACTTGTAAATACCTCCTTAATAGCACTTATCATGCTGTTTTATGATGTACTTTTTCTAAAAATCATGAAATAATTTTATTCAACACAACCAAAGAAAGAATCCGGAAATTTCTTTTTTTTTAATTAACATACAATGTTTTATTTGTTTAAGGGGTACAGGTCTATGATTCATCAGTCTCGCACAATACACAGTGCTCACCATAGCACATACCCTCCCCAATGTCCATCACCTAGCCACCCCATCTCTCCCATCACCCTCCCCTCCAGCAACCCTCAGTTTGTTTCCTGAGATTAAGTCTCTAATAGTTTGTCTCCCTCTCTGGTTTCATCTTGTTTCATTTTTCCCTCAATTCCCTTCTGATCCTCTGTCTTGTTTCTCAAGTTCTTCATATCAGTAAGATCATATGATAATTGTCTTTCTCTGATTAACTCATTTCGCTTAGCATAATGTCCTCCAGTTCCATCCATGTCATTGCAAATGGCAAGATTTCAGGTTTTTTGATGCATAGTAAGAATCAGAGAATTTCAAGACAGGTTAATAGAAATCACCCAGAATTGGGCACCTGGCTGGCTCAATTGGAAGAACATGTGACGCTTGATGTTGGGGTTGTAAATTTGAGCCTTAGGTTGGGTGTCAAGATTGCTTCTAGACAAGCAAACTTTTCAAAAATTGCCCAAACTAAAACACAGGGAGGGGGCAGTAAAACAGAAAAAAACAAAACAAAACAAAACTGAGCATACTAAATGATCTAGCATACATATTATTTAAGTTCTGGAATGGGAAGAGAGAGGAAATGGCAGAAGAATTTAAGTTTAATTTAAATTTAAGAAAAATTTTCCAAAAATTAATGATGGACACCAAACCTCAGATACAAGAAGCTCAGAAAATAGCCAAAGCTAAGTGCAAAAACAAACAAAACACCTAAGCATATAATAATGAAGCTTCTGCAAACAAGAGACAAAGAGAAAATCTTGGAGACAGAGGAAAAAAGACACATTATATACAGAGGAACGAAGATAAGAATCACAGCACATCCTTATCAGATGACTTGCAAGCCAGAAGACAATAAAGTGCTGTCATAAAAAAAGAGTCGACAAAGAATCCTGTACCCAGAGAAAGTGCCTTTCAAAAATGAAGAAATCAAGACTTCCTCAGACAAATAAAAATCAAGAGAATACATTGCCAGCAGGCCTACAATTCAAGAAATGTAAAAGGGAAACTCATTTTTTTCTTATTTTTAATTGCTCAAAAAGAAAACTAAGACACAATCAACAGGCATGTATTTTGTGTTTATAGTATATGTAAAAGTAAACTGTATGACGATGTGAACTGTAAAATTAAAAACAAATGTACAGTTTGTTTCTCAGAGTCCAAAGTCTCTTGTGCTTCATCTCCCTCTCTGATTTACCCCAGTTCACATTTCCTTTCCTTCTCCTTATGTCCTCCATGTTACTCCTTTTGCTCCACAATTAAGTGAAACCATATGATACTTGACTTTCTCTGCTTGATTATTTCACTCAGCATAATCTCCTCCAGTCCCATCCATACTGATGCAAAAGTTGGGTATTCATCCTTTCTGATAGAGGCATAATATTCTATTGTGTATATGGACATTTATCCATTAATAATTAAAGATGTATGTTAAAGCAAGGCTAGATTGATGAAGAAACTAGGAAGAAGTCTTTACTGGAACCGCAGAGAGGGTAGTGAAAAAAATCTACAAAGCTGAGGAAGCTCTCCGGGGAAGATGCTGGAGCTGTTAAGGCAACAAGGACAAAGGCTGATACAATTGAAGTGTCAGAAGTACTTAGGATCTCTAGGCTGAAGCAAGTTTTGATGCCTTACGACAGCAAACTGCCATAGCTTTGAACAGAGAAGAGGTAAAATAAACAGTGTTTGAGGTGCACTGGTATTCTAGCTGTTCTGTATAGAATGGACATGTTTTCACAATCTCGGAGGTCTGGCCAAAAACATCATAGCACGCATAGGAGAGAATATACTATGTTTGTACTTTGTAAAAAACATGTTTCCTAAGTTTACTCCTTTGTCCCAGCCACCAGGTCAGCATTACCTCCCAGTATTGTTGTCTGAACATATCATAGCCCCCTTGAACTTCACGGGTCTAGGATGATCCAATATGAGAAGGACTAGTGATTAAATAGAAAGGAATAGCATATTGCAGAGATTCCCTCACTTGGAGGGAGCCCTGGCAGAAAGCTTCAGACGTTTGTTTCCCTCACAGATAAGCCCTCCTCCCCTTGCCATTGATGCAGTTGGCATCGTCAACACCTCTTCTGGACACTTGTCCATTGTGGTTTGCAGAGGGCATTATTCAAGCCCCAAAATGCAGAGGTTCCAGGTTTCTTGCTTCCTTTTTCTGTTGACAGCAGGTGACGGCAGAATTATTTGTCCTTTGTATTTAGAGCCTTAAAGGTTAGCTTCGGAGATTCTCAAAGGCTGGCACTCTGCATAGACTCAAAGGGCTGCCCCACCCCGAGTATCCCATCTAGGTCCTTTGTTTGTAGTGACACAAATAATCTTTGTGGTGGCAGTAGAAGAACCTGCAAATGTAGTATGCTGGAGAGTGGAAGAGTATGTTCTGGGTTATGAATTTATTATTATTAGTTCCCTTTTACATTCTGTAACTAGAGTATTTGGGCTTAAGCAGGGCATATCTGTCTGAAAGTGCAAGGTGAATAGACAAGGCATCCATGTTGGAATTTGAAAACAGTACATACAATAGAAACAAGAAATATAGTCAACTTTGCTAGTGCTGTTTGATCTCTGTGTTTCCATTGAATGGCATTTCTCAGATTATAACTTGTATATGCCTTGAACCTAAAAAATATAAATAACTGATATTGGTCAGTGCTTAAAGAATGCATTTCACATAGGTCTTGAAAGCCAGTAGAGTCTCTAGCATATTTGACTATTCCCTGTGGGAAGACTGGGTTTTCTATCTCTTTCTATAGCATGTCAACAGTTTGCAGGGTTCCAAGGAACTAGTAATTATTGATGACAGCATCCTGAAGTTTCCTATTGAGCTTACAGAGTAAAGAGTGTTTGAGACCATGGAAAAGGCACACACTGAACTAGCCGGCTGAAACACGACAGCTGCAAGGGGCCAGCTCCTCTTTGAGATCCACCACCCACCCACCCCCCAGGAGCTGGGATGGCCAAGGGGAACTGCTCAGTACATCACACTTCAGCCCTTGAGTTGGGAAGAGGAGTTCAGGAAGAGACATGAACCAAGCCTTGCATGCTCAGTGCTTCACTTTGTGATAATAATAGCTCAATTTTAGAAGCATAATAAGCTCACCAGATACCATGGCAAGCACTTTCTAGCCAGGTCTCCCAAGCCACCACGTCACTGTCAGCACTACTGCTATCCCTGTTTTGTTTTGGTTTTTTTTAAGATTTTATTTATTTATTTGACAGAGAGAAACACAGCTAGAGAGGGAACACAAGTAGAGAGACTGAAGGAGGGAGAAGCAGGCTTCCCGCCGAGGAGGAAGCCCGATGTGGGGCTCGATCCCAGGTCTCCAGGATCATGACCTGAGCCAAAAGCAGTTGCTTAACCACCTGAGCCACCCCGGTGCCCCTATCCCTGTTTTTATAGACTAGAAATGAAGTTTGGAGAAGTTATGTTAACTACACAAGGTCACAATAAGTAGTAGAGCCAGGGCTGGAGATCAGTGACTAGCTCTGGAGCCCGCATTTCCAACCCGTTGCACTCTGCCACCTCCCATATGCCTCTATCTGGAGGATGTTCCTTCAGCTCTTCACATCTTTATTATGGACAACACATGGTGGTAAGCCCCAGTAGAGAATTATGAGCATACTTCTTCCCTTGAGGTGAGGAATAAGCATTTAATGAGCCCCTCCTCTGTACCAGGCACCATGCTAAGTACTAGGGCGAGGACATGGTTAGGACCACCCTCAAGGTATGCCTGGGTGACTCAGTGGGTTAAGTGTTTGCCTTTGGCTCAGATCATGATCAAGAGTACTGGAATGGAACTGTACAGTGAGCTCTGTGCGGAGCTGGGAGTCTGCTTCTCCCTCTCTCTCTGCCCCTCCTCCCACTCATGTTCTCTCTCTATCAAATAAATAAATAAAATCTTAAAAAAAGAAAATCTACCACCGAGGAAAGCACCCACTATTGGTGCGGACAGACAGGTAACAGTACTGAACACCAAGTGCTGACAAGGTAGAGGTGTGCTGCAGAGACAAAGCCTATGGAAGATGGTCAAGGAAGGTCTCTGGGAGGAAGAGGCCTTGCCTCAAATTATGAATGAAAAACAGGAATTAGCTGGGTGAGGTATGCAGAACAGGAATCCCTAGCCAGAGAGAGCATAGAGGTGAAAGCATGCCATGGCCAGGAAGCTACAGATGTATTATGGCTGGAGTTTAGCCTGAAGAAGAGACATGGAAGAGATGACACTTAACAACCATAACTCCACTTTTCAACTTAATACTGTTAACATTTTAAGGTTCTCTTAGAACATGAATAAGGGAAGTTTTCTGTGTCTTAAGCAAGATTCAGTTTAGTCCAGATTCCTGTTGTCCATTCATTCCTTCAATGAGTATTTAACTCTGGCCAACTTTGGGTAAGATGCCATGCCCAGCACCAAAGGGTGCAAAGAGCAAACCATGGACTCTGCTTTCAAAGACATCATGTACAGGAGGTTGAGACAGATATACACAAAGGCAGTTACTAAATATGTCTCTCTGGAGAAACTGATGGGCCCCATTTCTCAGACATCTGAGAGGTCTCTCAGCAAAATGGCCTCATTCATAAATGTGCCTGGTTGACCAGAAGGACTTTTAAGGGAAGCTTTCAGCATAGAAGAGGGTACAATACAAACAACAGAAAACAATGTACCTGAAGTAAATGGACATGAGAGAAAACATTAATGCCATTCCCGTTACATCTTCTGAGAGATAGGAGAAAATAGTGTCCACACAGAACAGGGACAAGATGCACAAAAGAGCATTAATTATTTAACAGAAAATCATGGTAGATCATAACAGTAGGAGGTGGAAGGGGGTGTAAGTGATAAATTCTAAAACTGAGAACTCAAGAAATAGCAGTATATATCATTTATAATCACAATAACTTCCAGAAGAAACAGCTAACATAAAAATGTGTTCTGCCTGCACAAGAAAGGAGATTGTTATTTTTCTTCTTATTTTTTTTTAAAGAATGTTATTTTTCATTAAGCCTCTCACTAGCATACTCTTTTTCTTTCCAACTCTGGGGATTTATTGCTTTGATTTAATTATTTTCAAATTTAAAAAAAGACTTGGAATAGTCATAACCTTGCTTAATGTAATAGCTGTGCTCCTGGCAATATGCTTAGATTAATTTTTATAAATCAATCAATATTAATTATCTATGAGCCCTTTTAGTAAGCCCAATAATTATTCTAAGCTTTGTGGAGGAATAGAAAGAATTGCAAGACAGTCCATTCCTTCCATGAGCCCATGGCTTATTTGTGAAGACAGTGTTATAAGGCAGCGTATTACAAATGCTAGTAAGAGTAACAACCTGGAATGTCTTAGGACTTCGGAGAGGAGATGATGTGATGTGGCCTTCAGTTCACTGAGAACAGAGACAGAATTGCACTTGAGAAGAAGCACATGGTTAAGCAGAGGCTTGGAGGAGACTTTCCCACAGAGATAGCAGGAAGCACAAGGGAGCAAAGGTAAATAGCTCAGATGTGACTACAAGATGGTCAATGTATTAATTTGCTAGGGCCACCATAGCAAAACACCAGAGACTGGATATCTTAGACACAAATGTATTTTCTCACAATTCTGGAGCCCAGAAGTTCAACACCAAGATGTCAGCAGATTTCATTTCTCTCTCTTGGCTTACAGCTTGCCAACTTTTTGCTTTGCTCTCACATGGTCTTCCCTCTGTCTTTGTGTTTTAACTCCTTTCATATAAGGACATCAGTCAGTTTGGATGAGAGTCCATCCTAATGACCTCATTTTGACTTAATCACCTCTTTCAGGGCTCTGTCTCCCCATATAGCCACATTCTAAGGTTTTGGGGGTTAGGACTGAACAGATGAACTGGGGGGACACAATTCAGCCCATACCAGGGAATAAACCAGCTTGACAGCAGCATGGGATGTACATTGAGAAAATTGAGGTGGAGTAGGAATCATTGCAAAGGGGCAGCCTGGAGAGGCCATTGCACATGGACTTAAGTTCGTAGGAAATAGTAAGTCCCTGAATATTTTTGACTAAGACATAGAAAAAATCAGCCCAGTAGAAGGTAATATGTGGGACATTGTGATCAAGAAACCAGGCCGGGGAGTGGCAAAGAGTCAAATGGTTACTGCAAGATTCCACCCAGAAGAGAATAATTCTTTTTTTTTCTTTTTATTTATTCATTTATTTATTTTATAACATTATTTTATTTTTTTCAGATTTCCAAGATTCATTGTTTATGCTCCACACCCAGTGCTCCATGCAATATGTGCCCTCAATACAGGCTCACCCACCCCCAAACCCCCTCCCTTCCAAGACCCACAGTTCGTTTCTGAGTCCAAAGTCTCTCGTGTTCCATCTCCCACCAGATTTACCCCAATTCACATTTCCTTTCCTCTCCTACTGTCTGCCATATTACTCCTTATGCTCCACAAGTAAGTCAAACCATATGATATTTGACTTTCTCTGCTTGGCTTATTTCACTCAGCATAATCTCCTCCAATCCCATCCATGTTGCTACAAAAGCTGGGTATTCATCCTTTCTGATGGAGGCGTAATATTCCATTGTATACATGGACCATATCTTCTTTATCCATTCATTTGATGAAGGACATCTTTGCTCTTTCTATGGCTTGGTGATTGTGGCCTTAGCTGCAATTAACATTGGGGTACATATGGCCCTTCCTTTCACTACTTCTGTATCTTTGGGGTAAAGACCCAGTAGTGCAATTGCAGAGTCATTGGGTAGCTCTATTTTTTATTTTTTAAGGAATCTCCACACTGTTTTCCAAAGCGGCTACACCAACTTGCATTCCCACCAACAGTGTAAGAGGATTCCCCTTTCTCCACAGCCTCTCCAACACTTCTTGTTTCCTGTCCTGTTCATTTTGGCCATTCTGACTGATGTAAGGTGATACTTTGATGTGGTTTTGATTTGAATTTCACTGATAGCTAATGATGACAAACATTTTTTCATGTGTCTGTTAGCCATTTGTATGTCTTCTATGAGAAGTGCCTGTTCAGGTCTCCTGCCCATTTTTGATGTGATCATCTTTTTTTTTGGTTGTTGAGTTTGAGGAGTTCTTTATAGATCTTGGATATCAGCCCTTTGTCTGTAGTGTCATTTGCGAATATCTTCTCCCATTCTGTGGGTTGCCTCTTTCTTTTGTTGATTGTTTCCTTTGCTGTGCATAAGCTTTTTATTTTGAAGAAGTACCAAAAGTTCATTTTTCTTTTGCTTCCTTTGCCTTTAGAGACATGTCTTGAAAGAAGTTGCTGTGGCTGATGTCAAAGCGGTTACTGCTTATGTTCTCCTCTAGGATTCTGATAGATTTCTGCCTCACATTGAGGTCCTTCATCCATTTCAAGTTTATCTATGTGTGGCTTAAGAGAAGGGTCAAGTTTCATTCTTCTATACATAGCTGTTTAATTTTCCCAGAACCATTTATTGAAGAGACTGTCTCTTTCCACCGGATATTTGTTCCTGCTTTGTCGAAGATAATTTGACCATAGAGTTGAGAGTCCATATCTGGACTCTCTACTCTGTTCCATTGGTCTATGTGTCTGTTTTTGTGCCAGTACCATGCTGTCTTGGTGATCACAGCTTTGTAATAAAGCTTGGAATCAGGCAATGTGATGCCCCCAGGTTCGTTTTTCTTTTTCAACATTTCCTTAGCAATTCAGGGTCCTTTTTGGTCCCATATAAATTTTAGGATTGTTTGTTCCAATGCTTTGAAAAATGTTGGTGGAATTTTGATCAGGATGGCCTTGAAAGTATAGATTGCTCTAGGCAGTACAGACATTTTAACAGTGTTTATTCTTCTGATCCATGAGCATGGAATGCTCTTCCATCTTTTTGTGTCTTCTTCAATTTCTTTCATGAGTGTTCTGTAGTTCCTCGAGTACAGATCCTTAACTTCTTTGGTTAGGTTTATTCCTAAGTATCTTTTGGTTTTTGGTGCTATGGTAAATGGAATCGATTCTCTGATTTCCCTTTCTGTATATTCATTGCTAGTCTTTAAGAATGCAACTGATTTCTGTGCATTGATTTTGTATCCTGCCACATTATTGAATTGTATGAGTTCCAGTAGTTTGGGGGTAGAGTCTTTTAGATTTTCCATATAAATTATCATATCATCTGTGAAGAGAGAGAGTTTGACTTCTTCTTTGCCCATTTGAATACCTTTTATTTCTTTTTGTTGTCTGATTGCTGTTGCTAGGACTTCTAACACTATATGTTGAACAATAGGGGCAAGAGTGAGCATCCGTGTCTTGTTTCTGATCTCAATGGGAAACCTGTGAGTTTTTCCCTATTGAGAATGATATTTGCTGTGGGTTTTTTGTAGATAGAATTTATGAGGTTGAGGAATGTTCCCTGTATCCCTATATTTTTAAGAGTTTTAAATCAGGAAGGGATGCTGTATTTTGTCAAATGTTTTTTTCTGCATCATTTGAGAGGACCATGTGGTTCTTCTCTCTTCTCTTATTGATTTGTTCTATCACATTAATTGATTTGTGAGTGTTGAACCACCCTTTCATCCCAGAGATAAACCCCACCTGGTCATGGTGGATAATATTTTTAATGTACTGTTGGATCCTATTAGCTAGGATCTTGTTGAGATCCATGATTCATGTTCATCAGGGATATTGGTCTGAAATTCTCCTTTTTGATGGGGTCTTTGGTTTGGGATTAAAGTAATGCTGGCTTCATAGGAAGAGTCTGGAAGTTTTCCTTCTGCTTCTATTTTTTTGAAACAGCTTCAGGAGAATAAGTATTATTTCTTCTTTGAATATTTGGTAGAATTCTCCAGGGAATCCGTCAGGTTGTGGGTTCCTGTTTTTGGGGAGGTTTTTGATCACTGCCTCAATCTCATTACTACATATTTGTCTATTCAGGTTGTCAATTTCTTTGTTTCAGTCTTCGAAGTTTATGGGTTTCCAGGAATGCATCCATATCTTCTAGGTTTTTTAACTTATTGGCATATAACGGTTGATAGTAATTTCTGATGATTGTTTCTATTTCCTTGGTGTTAGTCATGATCTCTTCCCCTTTCATTCATAATTTTATTAATTTGGATCTTCTCCTTTTTCTTTTGGATTAGTCTGGCCAATGGTTTATTGATCTTATTAATTCTTTCAAAGAACCAGCTTCTAGTTTCATTGATGCGTTCTACTGTATTTCTAGTTTCTAATTCATTGATCCCTGCTCTAATCTTAATTATTTCCTATCTTGTGTGTGAGGTTGGTTTAATTTGTTGTTGATTTTCCAGTTCTTTAAGGTGTAATGATGGTAATGATGCTTGGATGTCTGTGTATTTCCCCCTTAGGACCGCCTTTGCCATATCCTGTAGGTTTTGGATCAATGTATCTTCATTCTCATTGGTTTCCATGACATGTTTAAGTCCTTCTTTGATTTCCTGGTTGCTCCAAATATTCTTGAGCAGGATAGTCTTCAGCTTCCAAGTGTTTGAATTCTTTCTGAACTTTTTCTTGTGGTTGAATTCCAGTTTTAAGGCATTGTGGTCAGAGAATATGCAGTGAATAATCTCTGGTTTTTGGTATCAATTGAGCCCTGATTTGTGACCTAGTATATAGTCTATTTTGGAGAAAGTTCCATGTACACTCGAGAAGTTTTTTAGGGTGGAATGTTCTGAATATATCTATGAGATCCATCTGGTCCAGTCTGTCATTCAAAGCCTTTGTTTCTTTGTTGATTTTCTGTTTAGATGATATGTCCATTCCTGAGAGTGATGTGTTAAGAACTCCTGCAATTAACATATTCCTATCACTATGACTCTTCATTTTGCTTAACGGTTGGCTTATGTAGATGGCTGCTCCCATGTTGGGGGCATAAATATTTACAAGTGTTAGATATTCTTGTTGTATAGACCCATTAAGAACGACGTGGTGTCCTTCTGTATCTCTGACTACTATTTTTAGATCAAAATCTAATTTGTCTGATATGCAAATTACTACCCCAGTTTTCTTTTGAGGTCCATTGGCATGAAAAATGGTTCTCTATCCCTTCACTTTCAGTCTGGATGTATCTTTAGATTTAAAATGTTCCTCTTGTAGACAGCATATGGACAGGTCCTGTCATTTTATCAGTCTGCAACAATGTGCCATTTTATTGGAGCATTTAGGTCATTCACTTTGAGAGTGTTTATTGAAAGCTTGGTAGTGACATATCTTTTAGTCCTTGCTGGTCCTGTAAGCTCTTTATCTCTCCTTCTATTTTGAAGGTCAGACTTGCTGGGTACATTATCCTTGGTTACATATTTTTTTCATTTAATTTCCTGAATATGCCTTGCCAGTCCTTTCTGGCTTGTCAGGTTTCTGTGGATAGGTCTGACATTAATTTGATGGTCCTCCCTCTGTACATAAGGGATCTTTCCCATAGCTGCCTTTAAGACATATTCTTTGAATTTATGATTTGTGAATTTCACAATTATGTGCCTGGAGGTTTTTCCAGCCTCAGTCTTGGGGGTTGTCCTCTCTGCCTCTAGGACATTAACACTTGTTTCATTCCCTAGATTAGGGAAATTTTCATCCAGGATTTGTTCAACTCTATCTTCTAGACTTCTCTCTCCCTCAACTCTCCCACGGATTCCAATAATTCTGATATTGGAGCATTTCATGGCATCATTTATTTCCTTAATTCTATTTTCATGGGATTTTGGCTGTTTGTTCCAAGACTTCTCCTGCTCCACCTTCTCAATCAATCTATCCTCTAGATCACTAATGCAATCTTCTTCTTCACTTACCCTACCTGTTAAAGTATTTAAATTAGATTGGATCTCATTGATAGCATTTTTAACCTCTGCCAGGTTCGTTTTCACTTCCACTGTTAGAGCCTCCACTTTGCCACTAATGGTCTTTTCCAACTTAGCCATTGCTTGGATGATTGCTACCCTGAATTCCATTTCTGTCATATTGTTTATGTCCATATCCAGTAGTTCTGTGACAGGGGTTGCAGTCTCTGAGTTTCTATGGTCCTCTGAGTCATATTGGTGAGCAGTGGTTGTGAGGATGTATAACTGAATATATCAACCACAATCCAGGTGAGTTGCCCATTGGAAGGTTTTGGAGCAATCAGAAGTCACCACCAAAAAGGAGAGAAAAAGAGAAAAAAGACAAGAAAAAACCTGGCCAAAATGGGCCCCACAATGTTAGGATTTATATGGCACAAAAACAAAAAAGAATAAACAAAAAGACCATCAAAAGTAAAAGAAAGGGCAAAAAAGCAAAACCCAGCCCAAACAACCCCCAAGAATAATACTTATATAGTAGAAAGGCAAAAACAAATACACAGAAACACTGACAATAGAATAAGATGGGAAGGTGAGTACAAACCCTCGTGGGCAAGGAAGGTATTTCAGTTCCTCCTGGGTGTATTTTGTTATTATTGTTAGAGGACTCAACTTTCTAGAGATATAGGGACATTAAAACTGGCATATATATATAGGGGTAGTATTGAATAGGAATGAGGGATTACTTTGAAGCTTATATCTATATGTATATTTTTTTTAAAAAAGAAAGAAAAAAAAAACGCAGGTATACATATGAAAAAAGTTCAAGTTAAAAAGTTATTATAGAATGTTGTATTAAATATCAAGTTGTAGTAATGAGTGGGTTAAAAAAAAAGAACAAGAATTGTGAGAATGAATTTAAAATAAAAAATTAAAAATAAGAATGAAAAGAAGTTAAAAAAATAAAATGAGAAGCTGTATCTAGAAAATATACGGGTTTTGGGGTAGTACTGGGAGCTTAATATATTGTTTTCTCCCCAGTGTTGGGGTTTTACAGTTTTATGGATACCTTTTGGTGGTTGTCCTCTTGTTCTTCTGGTTTGCCTTCTCAGGGAGAGGCCTGTCGTGTTGTTTTTCAGTCAATCTAGGCTGGGTCACACTGCCCCCTATCAAGGGGCTGGGGTCTATGGATATCGGGTTTTAAGGCTTTTGTTCTCTGGAGGTTTTCGTTCTTTTGCAGCATTTTGTAGCTTTTCAGAGAGTCAAAGTAAGCTGTCTGCACCCAGACCTCTGTCTCAGAGAGAAGCCTCCGTCTGCTCCCCTCTGGATGGTCCAGGACAGACAGACTCCTCCTCTGCACTCTCCCCTGCACCCCACCACCTCTCACAAGTAGCACGCACCCCCAGTCGCCAGCCAGAAAGGTGCCTGAGGCCCCAGCTTGTCCCTTCACTCCTGTGCCACAGAAACTGCAAGTGATATCAGTTTGTGCAAGCCTGTTGCCATTCGGGCCGCTGTCTGGCGCCTACATCCACTCCCGGTATTTTCAGACCCAGCCGTCCTGCCCGTTACGTGGAAGGTTGCGGACGAGTGGCTTCCAGAACAGGTGTCTGCGCCCAGAACAAGAAGCTCAAAGTCACAGTTTTAGGGACTCCCCTCACCACCTGGTTCACTCAGGCACGGGGAGGCACTGTCTACCGCCCTCCCGGGATCACAGTTTTATATCCCTGCCAATGGCCGTCAGATTCCCCTATTGCCTCTTAAGACCCTTTGTTTTTGAGTGCTTTAACCAGACTGCAAGTTGCTGCTGGTCTCCAAGAACAGGGCACTTTTGTATTCGAGTATAATTTTCCAAAGCGTGGCTTCTGGTGGCTCCCTCCCCCTCCTGTTTATCCTCCAAAATCAGTCTGAGCGCTCCTGCTCCACTTTACCTCTCCACTGATGCTCTTCTGCCCCCATAGGGATCCAGAAATGTGTAGTGTTACATCTCAGGCTGATTTCATGGGTGTTCAGAGTGTTCGGGTAGATATTTAGTTCACTTCAGGAGTATGTTTGAAACAGGGTTCCTTACTTCTCTGCCATCTTGTGCTCTCCTCTGTCTTCCTTTTTATCTTTCTAATTCTAATTGTAACAATGGCAATGGAGATGCAGAGGAAGGATATTAGAACATTAAAGATGGGACAACTTTGGATTCATAATATTTTCACCACCAAGGAACTTAAAAAATTATTTTATCCTAATGGTCATTGGAAATTTCTAGAATGTCATTATGGCCAATCAGAAACTTTGATCAGCATGAGCTAATCACTGTTAACTTTCACAAGTTGATGAGAGCAAGCACTCAGGTTTTAGTTGGTTTTCAGAGCATTCTTGTGAAGAGAAGTACAATTTCCATTAGGCATTCTGAAATATATAATACTTAGAAGAGATTTATGTATGCTTATCACTGCTTTCTGAAACCCCAGGGGAGATTCTGAAGTTGGAAACTACTAAGTGGACCTAGAAAGTCTCCATTTATAGGAAGAAACTTAACAGGCACATCCCAAATCACTCTTGAAGTTATTAGAAGGGAGCCAGAACAAGCTTCCTGCATCTTGTTCAAAATTAGTTATGTTCTACCGAGAATTAACAGGATCTGCTGTCTGACTAGTAGCACTTTTAGGGAAAAACTAAGTCACTTAAAAAGCAAATAATGATCTCCTCATTTATCTTTTGCTTAAGACTGGATTTTCCATTATTAGAGGCTTGCTGAAAGCAAGATAAGCCATTATTTCTGAGTTAAAATTGGCTGGTAAAAACACCACCTGGATACTTTCTCTAACATTGATTTCTTAGGTGCTTAATGGCTTATTATCCTGCCATTTTAAACAAGAGCAAGCTTACTGCTTCTTGATTTAGTCTGACATCATGGCACATTAACAATCACATTGTTCAAAAGTTCCATTGTCATATACACAAATAAATGGGGTCTTAACCCGACGTTTGAATTCTACTTATTGTGCTCCATGACATTTTTTTTCTTCCATAACTCTGCAAACAGAATATCGTAAGTGCTTGGCATGTTAACTGCTTATTCAGACCAACCTCAAAAGTCTCCGTAGTGACAGCCATGTTTTATGATATAAGTCAAGCTGCTAGATTATCAGGTGGTTGTAGTTGAAGGGAAGGAAAAGTAAAACAGCAGTCACAGGACTGCCCCTGTTAATGCTACATTTAGGGAGCAAATTAATCCAGCATTCAGGTAGAGTCTTTGCTGCCAAATTTTTAACATCTCAGTAACCCAAAATCTGTGTCAAATATTCTGGATCCTATCTTCCCTTTTTCACATTAAGCATTCCTCATGTATGGGAAACGAGGATAATTTAGAATGAAATGTGGGAGAAATACTTTTAAAATCTTGTCAGCTGCATAAAACTTGACACTTTAGAGAACTATTACACACTACTGAAAACAACGTGTGGGAAGGATGAGATCTATTTTTTTAAAAAGAAGATTGATGACAACTTTGAACTTTCTGCACTTGGCCACGAGGAAAATATAAAGTGGGGAGGCCTCTTTGGCAGGGCAGCTCTAAGAGCCGCTATTCCAGTGGGCCAGCTGAGTCACAGTCTACAGATTAAGGAAGCAGAGATGGAATATCAGGGACTGTGAGGAAACGTAGAAGAGATGAGCTGGAAGCCCGGCTGGAAGATGTGCTAGCTCACCGAATGAGAACTACCCCGTCTGAAAGATAGGAGGCTTGGTGATAACCCATTAGTGTAAACAAGGATCTATAAAGCTTATCCCAGGGATTATAAGTAATTGAAGTCTTTGATTAATCCAAAGCCTGAATCACAAAGGACTATATTACTGGGGCCCTGAGATATATTCAAACTAGGTAGTCCAATGATGATTTTCTGATGTTTCTGGAGGGAGACTATGGAATTCCTTTGATGTGAATCCCTATTGGTGAAAGTCAAGACCACATTTACCTGAGAGAAGAAAATGTGGAGACAGGGAAGGAATAGTAGCATTCAGTTCTAAAACATGTAGAAAAGACCTTAGCAAATTCTTGTTCAAAATGCTAGGAGAGAAAGCAGATGAATCTATGGCTACCACAGAAAGAGTTTCTGGGGCCTCGTTGATGGGAAAGAAGAAAGGAGATAAATGGCATTATCCAAGGCACAGAGGGTGCCTAGCACAGCAGAAATGCTGAATTACATAAGTACAGAAGAGTGTCAGGACCAGTTCCTGAGAAGGGAGAAGACTGTAGGAAAAAAAGATAGATAAAATGAATACAGGTTTAACTTTTTTTCTTGAAACTGAATGTGATTACTAAGGAATTTGTGGAATTGGGGAGGTAAAATAATCACAAATTATTACTATTTTAACAAATTATTATGAATTCGCAATCACAGTTTTCTAAAATTCTTTTTTAAAAGAGTGTGGCCTGCAAAGCAGATGGACATCAAGCATAGGTCTTTGTGAATTCAGGAGTGAGAAGAGGGCCGCAGCTGAACCTGTGAGGTCCCATTTAACCCTGTGATTCTGTGGTTTGGGGAAGGATTATCAGCAATGAAGGATAATTAGCCATTTGATGGGACATGCAGAATATCAAGAAGTTCGCTCTGTTTTTGTCTGACTATCATACCCAGTTACAGTCAGTTATGCTTAGTTTCATTTAAAAAGCTACGTTGACATAGCATGATCTCAAATAGTGTGAAATGCCTGTACTAACCGCTCATCTGTAATTATTCATAATTGCAGTATTTGTTATGGCATATAAAACAAACATGTGACGTTTTGCCCAGAGCAGTTATTTAATTATGTGAAAAAATTATTTCGCCAGACTACTGTCTTGGATAGGCTCCTTACCAGTATCAGAAAACGACTGATGAAACTGTAATAGTGGACATTCTGGCAAGAGTGTAGAAACCCATTTCAGCTCAGTGTGTGAAGCCAACAATCTGCTCCTACACAGAAAGGCAAACCCAAACCACTTGTAATGGGCAAAGGAAAAAAAATCAATGGGAAGAAGCACAGAGCCAGGGAGATGATCAAAATCACCAATCCATTCAAAAAAGAAGGCTTTTATCTCAGTTTTGAAAGAACATAGGAAATAAAAATAAATCCAAAAAGGGCTTTTTAAAGTTCTTAAATAAGGTTTTGTTCTGTTTACTTTACATCCATTACATAGCATGATTTCTTAGCTTTAAAGCTGAGGAAGTTCTAAAAACACTAAGATAATAAACTGCAGAGTGAAATCTTAATAAGCAGACTTTGAAAGTATGCATTCTGGGGCACCTGGGTGGCTCAGTTGTTAAGCGTCTGCCTTTGGCTCAGGTCATGATCCCAGAGTCCCGGGATTGAGCCCAGCATCGGGCTCCCTGCTTCCCACCCCCCATCCCCCACCCCTGTCTCACTCCCCTTGCTTGTGCTCCCTCTCTAACTGTCAAATAAATAAAGTCTTTTTTAAAAAAAAAAAAGTATGCATTTCATCACTTTAGGCAAATAGACTATTTTTTATTTATGTATGTTAGAGAAGCTCTAGAAATTTGTGGTTATTCATTATTGCTGTATTTACTTGAAAGCCACATTATTGACATGTTTACCAGAATGATGCAGGGCACATTTTGTCTTGGGTTGGCTCTGTAGCAGCAGATACTCTGAGGGGTTGTTGAGGGAGCACTCTCCCAAGACACCTATCATCGAGTGAAGGGAACAGAAGAGAGCAGGGAAAGAAAGCAGAAACAAATAAATGGTTCCAAGAGCAGTCCAGCCCCAGCCAGACCTCCCCAGCAGCCCTGCAGGGTGAATTGCACAGAGCCGGCCCAGTGGAGCCGTGCTCACCAGAACAGTCTGGGAGTGTCCTGTTATCAACACTCACAACAACGGGGCATGGGCGTACCAACCTGGCATGTTTTCTCCCTGAGTCCCCTCTTCACATAAAACTGTCCTCAGGCTATGAAATTGCCAGTGTCTCTGCCTAGCAGGTGTTCAATTAGCAGCTGCTGGTTGAATAAACAAATGGGTACATGCTACAGACAAGACACTGAAGAGCTAGATGGTAAGAAAGCAGTACCAATAATAATAACAACTAACATTTATAAAACATGTGCCATGTGCAGACACTATACATGGATTATTTGTGTTGGGTAGGAACTTTTATTACCCTCTTTTACACCTGCAGAAATTGAAATGGATGTGTTTTCCAGGGCCACATAGCTGGTGTGATATGAGACCGACACTTTTAACCTCATTCTACCAAATGCTCAGAAATGAGGAAAGTGAAATAAATAAAATAAATACTTAAAACCACAAAGTCTGGGTCATGTGTAGCTTCCTAGAGTGTTTCCCCCTTTTAAAAAAATGGAAATAGCTTTGTGTCCTTCCTTCTAAAAGGCCAAGAATGTTGACTCCAAGATAATCCTTGAATAAAAATCAGAAATTCTAGAATCCTTGGATCACGTAGAGTGGTTGAAATAGCCACAAGATCCACGGTCTTCTTGTCTCCGCTATACGATAGATTAACCACTGAATGTGCACATATGTAATTATGCATTTTAAATTGGTTGTTTATATGTCAGCCAGGCTGTAGTTGAAAATTTGCTATGAATATTATTGGAAGACATGAGATTAAAATGGATGGTAATTATTTTTCAGCATTCCTCCAGGGCACAAGTTTTCAAACCCAAAATCTCATGAATCTTTTGGGGAAAAGCCGTTAAAGCTTTTGGGGCCACATGAGTTGCTTCGCTCCTCAGTGTGATTACTGGTTTGCTCTGTGTGGTAGATGAGATAAGGGACTTAAAGTTAAGACACATCACTCTGTAATTCACTTGAAATATTGGAGAAAAAAATGTACAAGAACACATTTTAAATGAATACTAATATTATCTTAACATGAGATAAGTCTGTGGCTACTTATAAATCTTTAAAAATCATGCATCTGAGGACGCTTGGGTGTCTCAGTCGTTAAGCATCTGCCTTCCGCTCAGGTCATGGTCCCAGGGTCCTGGGATTGAGCACCGCATCAGGTTCCTTGCTCAGTAGGGAACCTCCTTCTCCCTATCCCACTCCCCCTGCTTGTGTTCCCTCTCTTATTGGGTCTCTCTTTGTCAAATAAATAAATAAAATACTTAAAAAAGTAAAAAAATAACAAATCGTAATAAAAATCATACATCTGAATTTTAAAAAGAGAGCCTCTATTGATTTGTCCTCCATGTTTACTCACGGGATTAGGCTTAACCCCTTCGGCTGTCCCCCAGCTGTGTTCATTGTGACCAAGCATATGCGGAACCAGAATCAACACATTCATAATAGAAATTCTGTCTCCCCTGACAAGACAGCTAAGTAGGTCATGATTTTATGCCAAAAGGAAATGGCCTTTTGGTGGCCAAAGGACTGGGTTTTTTTAATGCTCTGTGGAAATCTGTCATGGTGATCTACGATTAGCGTCATCACTGTGGGCTCTCATGCCAAGTTCATCACTCTGCCCACCATCTCCCAATCTGCCCTTCAGCCAAAAAACAGCAGAGAGATTTCTTTTTAAATATTTTAAAATTCAGGAAGGCATTTTATGGTACTGTAGTTGTTAGCAGCTTTTAAGGTAAACACAGAAATCTACTTCTTAGGGCATGATGTTTTTAATACCTTAGACTTCTTTTTGAGACAGAATCATTGAGATAATTCAGATTATCTATGTATTTATCCATTTAGTCACTTGCGGAGCATCTCCCCGAGGTTACGACTGTGCTTGGTACAGAAGAGATTGCGGGAAAGTCAGAGTGCAGCAAGATCCGGGTGATTTGTTGCTCTCGCGCTTTTATTTCTGTTCTATCGATTTATGAGGGCATTTATAAAATAATTTAAACCAGGAAGGATGTTTAACAAGCAGAAGCAATGATAAGACCTACAAAGTTGTCAGGAAGATATGTAAATAGTTCTGGATTTAAAAGAATGTATCCCACTTTAAATGCGTCCCAAATAAATAAATAAATAAATACTTCCAGAAATGTGATTCTGCCAGACAACCATTCGCCACTCCCCCGATAACGGTAATAGCGGACTCTTTGGGGGATCTGTGTGCCAAGCTCTAAAGCAACAATGGGTCATCTTACTTAATCTTTTGGTGATCCACAACACAAGACAGGTTAAAAAGGTTATCACCTTTTTATGAATGAGGAAAGAGGCTTGGCGGGTCAGTAACTCCTCCAACATTATACAATGGATAATGGTAGCACTAGAATGTGAATCCAGATGGTTAGCTCAGAAGTCTCACTCTACACCTTATCATTTCTCTTGTTATCTTTGTAAATTATTATTAATTATTATTGAGAAACTTAATTTGCTAACCAGAGCAAAAAAAGTTTCTGATTCATAAATTATTGTCAAATAAAGAAGAGCACCTTTATTAGATATGATGGGGCAGCCATAAACCCAGACAAGGACATTTATGGGTCCTAAATACTTGGGGCTCAGATGCCCTCTCTCCTATGACACTTTCTTTAAGCCCCAATTTCACCCATGCTACACATCCTTCTTAATCCCTCTTCCCTCTCTGAGACCAATTAGTTCTTTCTCCTCTGATCTTCCACTGCACATTTCTGTATAAGGCTTGTGACAACCCTTACTCTCTATGAATATTAGGGTTCAAGTGAATGCCCCCTCGCTGGACTTGTGAACTTTTTAAGAACCCTTTTCACTGAGCACTTTACCTCCAGTGCACGGCAGATAGTAGGTGCACAGTGTTTTTTTAATGAATGAATTACAAAAATTTCCACAAATCCAATAATGTCACTTTTTCACTTCCCTTCAATGGAGACGACATTCATTGGAACTGAAGAGAATCCTCTCTATTCTACTATATGATATAAGGAACCAAACATCTTTGCATTCTATACCCACAACAAGCATTAGGTACTCAACAAACACTTGTTGAGTAAATGAAAATCAACCATGAGAACTTTCCAGTGAGCTTACAAGGGCCCTGTGGGATTTGATAAATTTTCCAGATGTCCTACAAAGTTACTTTGTCATTTTGTGAAAGCTGATTTAACTGCTTTTGCTCTTGTGTAATCAAAGCTGCCTCATTCTATGAGCCTGGAGGTTGCCTTTGAACTTGGTATTAACTGTTTTTCTTAGGTTCAGTTCTGTGTCCTGTGACTCCTAATGGATACTCAATGGCTTTGGTCTCCATTGACATGTCCCATGTGTACCATGTGGAAAGATGTCTATAAAATTTTGGAGGAGTCTGTTACTTTGCAAATACTATGCACCATTTATCCCTTATGTAAGGTTACCAATCCTAACCCCCTTTAGGAGGAAATGTCTATGATGGTAGGGATAAAAATAAAAAGAGAAGTAGACTCAGCTTGAGGCAGCATGGAAGCTGGTTGGCTTTTCAGACACTGTAGTCACTTAGTCTTTGAATGAAGTCAACATTTGTAGAACAGAATTTCTCATTGCCAGTGTCTTTGGGAAGCTAAGAAGGATTTCCTCTAGAGTTTCAAGCAAGTTTGAAAATAAAATGATAGAAGAATAATGAAACAAAAGTAATCTCTTACAGACAAAAAGACAAACAACAATGAAGAAAGAAAACCAGTGATGGAGAAGGTAGAGCTGGGATGGGATGAGATAGAGCCATATTCCACAGCTGTACCCTTGACTCACTCATCTTCCTCATGCTCCCCTCCCCAGATTCTGTATCAACTACTACCAGAAGGAACTATCAGTGCCACACTACTCAACAGAATCAACTCAGCATTACCCAGGAATCAAATTTGTTGAGTACACAGTTGGTTGAGTGTTATGTGGACAATAGAACTCTTTTTCTAGATGAATCCACTTAAAAATTCAACGAATAAAATCTGGATATTGCTAATGGATGACATATAACCTCTTTTTCTAAGATTGCTTCTAGTCAGAGGTTAATCATTTTAGCAGAGAAATAAGAATAACTGTCCTTCTAGTTAAGTCAGCTAAATGCACCTCAGGTCTTAGCATCAGAAGCATTTATAGGGATGCTTTATCCATTGACATATTAATTTCCCTCCTCTGTCCATGGACCTAAATATAATCTTATTACAAATCTGATTTCCATTCTCATAATTTTCTTTTGCTCTCTTGCCTCATTTATTTTTTTCCTAAAACTTAGAGCAAAACTGCTGAATTACCCAAAGAACCCAAAGCTATTAAGTTGTTAAACAGTCCTCCATTTGTTTCCACTCTTTAATCACTTTTTACTATCAAGACTGTCGCAGCCATCTTGCTAATGAGTTAATTATTCTGAAACAAAGACCAGTTTGGTTTTGGTATGCACAGTATTATCACAAAGTACTAGATTTAGGGTTAGTGAGTAAAGAGAAAAATTAGAATAGTTGTTTAAATGGCTCTGAATTTGGAAATGACCTTAAAGCTGAAAATAGAAAGGAAAAAAGAAACAAGTGTGGAATAACCAAGAACATAGGGTTTGTTCTTCCCAGAGCCAAAATAGCTTAGTTATTAAGAGCACAGGCATTGTAATAAGACAGACCTGAGACTTTGCCAGTTGTATGACCTTAAGTAAGTACTTACCTTTGCCAGCCAACTAGTTCCTGGGGAGAGTGATCCCTAAGTTTGTTCTGGGGGTTAAATGAGATGTTGGCCAAGTGCTTTGTCTGTTGCATAGTGTAGAGCAAGTGCTCAACAAAGGGTAAGTACATCATGCACATGAGCTCAGTTGTCACGTTCCTATGCACACAGTCCAGGACATACCTTCTACATGCACATGTCCAGGGATTGCTGGTGGAGGAAGCAGCTACCAGATCCAAAACCCCCAGAAAGTGCATCCCAAGATCTGAAGGCAGATGTCACCCTCGTCTTCTTCAAAGAAATGATGCCTTTTATCCCTTTCCACTGCTCTTCCCTCTTCTTAGAATGCCCTTCCCTTCCTTTCTTCATTTTGCCTAGTCTCCCTTGTTCACTTGACTTCTGGCTCAGGATCCTCAACCCCCAAACTGCCCACTTGCCCAGCTCCATTTCCCAGGGCACCCCATGTTCACCCCCATCACCGCCCTTCCCACACGGAACTGTCATTAATTATCTCCTTATCATCTTCCCAACATACACGTTGATCTCCATGAGGGCAGAAACTCTGCCATACTTGACCGACTTTAATTATGTCCCCAAAATCACACCAACTTCATGTTCACATCTCCAACGAGGGGAAACATTAGCATGATCCTTCTAAGGGCTATTTTTTAAAAGATTTTATTTATTTATTTGACAGAGAGAAATACAGCTAGAGAGGGAACACAAGCGGGGGGAGTAAGAGAGGGAGAAGCAGGCTTCTCATGTAGCAGGGAGCCCTATGTGGGGCCTGAATCGGATCTCCAGGATGATGAGCTGAGCTGAAGGCAGCCACTTAACGACTGAGCCACCCAGGTGCCCCTAAGGGCTATTTCATGATCCTCAGTGATAGTTGACTATGCCAATAAAATATGTGTCCATAAATGTTAAGTGTAGTCCCAAAGAAATTTGGAAAAAGACAGCCTCTCAGTACTGGTAACATAAAACGTGTATATGAATTATAAAGGAATTTGATTTAAAATTTCAACTTCTTTCCTACTTGTGAGTGCTGTGTTTCATTGTAGTGTCCTGAGCTCATATTGTAAGATGCATTTCCCTCCGCTTTTCATTGTCTATGCTGACCTCTTCCATCCCACTTGGCCTCCGCTTGAGTCGCCCACATAGTTATGAACTGATCATATTTGGCCATGGTAGTTAAAGTCAACACTGCTAGAAAGAAAATTTGAAAAAAAAATAAAAGAACAAAGCATCTCAACTAAGAAAGGAAAGAAAGCAAAATAAGTAAATATAAGGAAGCAGAATGAGTCTGATCTTCCCCAGACCTAAATTAGCCCCTAGTCACACATCTGGTGCTCAGGCAGCACAGCGGTTTTTTCGGATTCCCAGGGTACCACTTAGGGCTCAGCAGCAGGAGACACTTAAGCACTGCAGAGAATGGAGCCTGTAATTAGAAAAGGTACCAAGTGTGACACAAAGCTGAAATTTGACTTCTGAGAATTCCTAACCAGCTTCTTTAGTTTGGAAGCTTTCTTGGCAGAGGTTTAAGTCTCTATCCCACCAACTTGTAGTTTGATAAAACCTCGGATTGCTGGAATGTTAGGAGGAGAAAGAAGAGCAAACAGGAAGGGGAAATGAGTATTTTTTTTTTAAGATTTTATTTATTTGACAGAGAGAAACACAGCCAGAGAGGGAACACAGCAGCGGGGAGTGAGAGAGGGAGAAGCAGGCCTCCTGCCGAGCAGGGAGCCCGATGTGGGACTCAATCCCCGGTCTCCAGGATCATGACCAGTCGCTTAACCAACTGAGCCACCCAGGTGTCCCAGGAAATGGGTATTTTAATTCATTGGATTTTCTGGGTAATTCAGTTTGACAAGTATTCGCTGCCTAACTGCCAGGCTCAGGAGGTGCACCAGAGTAAAACGAACAGCAACCCTGTGAGTCTTGTCTATGATGAGTGTGTCTTGTTTATTTTCCTTTGTATTCTTTTCATCTTTTTTTAATCAAGTTTTTCTCAAGGTATTTTAGCCCTTATTAGTGACTTAATAATTAGAGAAAGCCTAACAGGATCTATTCTTCCCTCCAGACATCTTCAGCGCCCTGCATATCTGGCATAAAGTGGGTACTCAATAAATCTTGACTGAATTGAATTACATCATGTACGCAGGAGACGAGATTGGACAGGAACCATATTCATTCTTACACGTGCTCTAAAATTTTGCTTATTTGACAAAAATCCATTCTACCAACCTATTTTCTGGGCTACAGATCTGTTTCTTAAACTTTAAGGGAGAGACAATGTTTAATAGTATCATCTTAGTAAGATATTAAATTCTATTGGCATGTACTAAATAGGGGTTTATTTCAGCTAGTTCCATTCCGTGTATATACCTTTTCTGTGCTTTCTGCAGCAAATTCATTGTATTTTACTATTTTCCTAGCTTGAGCTATCCTTGACATATAACTTTGTGTACGTTTCAGGTGTGTAATGTGATGATTTGATACATGTATGTGTTGTGTCATGATTCAGACAATAAGGTTAGTTAACACATCCATCACGTCACATCATACAACGTGTGTGCATGTTTGTGGTGA
Organism: Spilogale gracilis; assembly: GCA_004023965.1. NCBI lineage: Eukaryota > Metazoa > Chordata > Mammalia > Carnivora > Mephitidae > Spilogale > Spilogale gracilis. Next base: position 2,674 of record PITA01019276.1, on the reverse strand, counting down.
GTACGTTTAAGGTCTATTCTCTTAGGGGCACCTGGGTGGCTCAGTCATTAGGCATTTGCCTTCAGCTCAGGTCATGGTCCTGGAGTCCTGGGATGGAGCCCCTTATTGGGCTCCCTGCTTGGTGGAAAGCCTGATTCTCGCTCTCTCACTACCCCTGCTTGTGTTTCCTGTGAGCTATGTTCCTCTCTGTCGAATAAATAAATAAAATCTTAAAAAAAAAAAAGATCTACTCTCTTAGCAACTTTCATATATATAGTACAGTATTGTTAACTGTGGTCACTGTGCTGAATATTAGATCCCCAGAAGGTATTCCTCTACTAACTGGAAGTTTGTACCCTGTGACTGACATCTGCCCATTTCCCCTGACCCTCAGCCCCTGGCAACCACCATTCTCCTTCTTTGTTTCTATGAGTTTGGCTCTTTTTTTTTTTAGATGCCACATGCAGCAACCTTATTTTAAAAGTGTACCATCACAGTGCGTACAGATCAATGAGCAGGATCTTTGTTATCCATTCACGATTTGGACATTGGTCTGTCTGCTCTGGGTTTTATCTGAGCCTGCACAATTTAATAACTAGTGACTGCAGCCACACACCCTTCAGCTCAAAAATTGTTCCAGACCCAGTTCCCACCACTGACTTGGATCCTTGATGTTTGGGCCGCCTGTCTCATCAGCAACCTCCTGCATGACAGGAGGCCTAGCCTCTCCTGTCTCATTGTGGGGAATGTGGACTTGTCTACCCTCCCCTATCAAGGCAGCCAGAGCAAGGAGCTTTAGGAAAGTCATCCAGAGAGTTGGCTGTCAGTCAAAGACAGAGCTGAAGCCCCGGCTGGGCCACGGGGAGGAGTGGCTGAGCCATGCTAGTCCCAAGGTACTGTCAATGGGTCCCTAGAACAGAAACAGAGCTGCTTCTCTGACACACCAGACCAGACACGGACCCGTAGCAGAAATCTGCTCTGCAGCCCCAAAGAGGCTATTAGAAGGAGGGCAGGCATACTCTTTCTCTGGTTGTTGAGGGAAGACTGAGTTGGGATGAAGAGAGACACATAATCCATACTAGGTGACTTACGGCAGGGCTGTTTGCAGAAAGACATTGTAGAAGGCTGCTATGGAGGACACAGCTGGAGTCAAGAGTAGACAAGGAGGACTGTGGAGCAGTAGCCAGTTCCCCTGTGAAACTGGTAGCTTGGAGCTAAAAGCCCTGCAGTAGAGCTCTTTTAGGAGCTGGACAGTCATCTGCTTCTTGTGGTCAACTTTGCCTGTCCTTGCTCCTTCCAGTGCTCCTGGCAAGGTTGCAGAGAGGAGGTCCTTGGGCCAACAGCTCCAGCCTCCTGGTGGGGTACACCCACCGTTCAGACTAATAAAACTGCTGTGTATGGTCTAAAAATAGGGAATAGGGGGTTGGGTGGCTCAGCCGTTGGGCATTTGCCTTCAGCTCAGGTCATAATCCTGGAGTCCTGGGATCGAGTCCCGCATCAGGCTCCCTGCTCAGTGGGAAACCGGCTTCTCCCTCTCTCACTCCCTCTGCTTGTGTTCCCTCTCTAGCTCTGTTTCTCTCTGTCAAATAAATAAAGAGGGAATAGGATCAAGAATGTCTGAGTATGTTGCCTCTGGACCTGGCTTAGATTGGCTTCTGCAGATTCTTAGAGGTCTGTTCTAGGAGTCCTTCTAAAAGCCTTGATTTGTTCTGTAAGTGCCCAGAGAAGATTAAGTCTGTGCATGGAGCTGAGAGCTGATCCTCACAGCGTCGTTGTGTGGTGGCGCTCACAGTTTCGTATAGACAGATGTGGATTCAGATCCTGACTCTACTGCCTGCATGACCTTGGACAAGATATATTTAATCTCTCTGGGGCCCAGTTTTTAAATCTGGGGATAATGATACCCCTTTTAGATAACTGGGTTGTGGACATTAAGGAGGGCATGTGAGGTAATGAGCACTGGTTATTACATATGACTGATAAATCACTGAACTCTACCTCTGAAACTAATAATACACTATATGTTAATTAATTGAATTTAAATAAAAAATAATACTCCTTTTATAATAATATTGTAAGCACTGAATGGTAAAACACGTATAAAAAAGTTCTAATGGTGAAAGGCATACAGTAGGTACTCAAAAAATAGTAACTATACCTGGTACTTTGTTGATTGGTTGTGGAGTGCTGACACAGATTCTGAAAAATGATCTCTCAGCCAGTGTAATAAGAGTAATCGAAATTCTTAGCCTCCTTTTCTAAGTTTCGATAGCAGGATAAGTCTGTCATTATTACCTTAAGGTTTCAAGTTCACGAAGAAACTTTTTCTTAAAACACTTCATATATATTGCAACAGTTTTCTCTGGAACCTCTTTATTGTGTTGACTTACTCCCAACAAAACTTTCCAGATGCTGTCTATGATCTGAATATGCAGTGAAATAAGGATTCTATACAAAAAGCTGAGAAGAGCCTTTTATTCAGATATCCACAGCTTTCCAGTGTTCTGTACTCATCACTTTGCATACCAATCATGTCTGTTTTTAGATCTATCTTCTCACGGTTCCCCCTTATTTCATTCTGTTAAGAAATATGTTCTACACATCCCATACCGCAGGGCCATACCGCAGGAATTCTGCTCATCAAAATGGGATGGATTTGGCTTTTCTCAGACAGAATATTGTCCCGACCCACCCA
>PITA01019275.1:0-37995 GCA_004023965.1 Spilogale gracilis | reverse complement strand
CCCACCCCCACCCCCCCGCCCAGGCACTCTGGAGCTGGAGGACAGTCGGCCTCTGACCCCTCTCGCCCCCACACCTGCTGCTGGAAGTGACGTCACACACACCCCCGCCCCCAGTGGCCAGTCCATGGCCTGGCTCCCTAACCGTCCAGGCCACCTTTGGCAAGTCGCTGAGCTCCCATGCCTCAGTCTCCTCCTCTGCCAGCAGAGAGACACCCAGAGGAGCAGGTATCGTCGGGGGTAAATTCTCAGTAGAGGTTCTCTGCTAGAGTTCACGCTTGTCCCTGCCTGAGTCCCTGGGGCATGTCTTACCCTCTCCCTGTGAGTGCAGGAGAGGACAGCCCCGGCCCACGCGGCCGCTTCGCCTATCCGCGGAGCTGACCGTGGGCTCTGCAGAGACTGGAGGTCACAGGGAGCTCAAATCTAATGTGGCAGCCAAGGCGTGTGGGGCGTCTGGTTGGGGGCCTCAAAATCCTGGGGAGGGAACAGTCACCAATGGGCCCACGCTGGACAGGGAGAGCCGAGCTCCCTGGGACACTGTGGGTGTCCTCTGGCTCAGAGAGGGACAAAGACATACAGTCAGACACACAGAGAGACGGAGAGCACAGGGATAGAAACAGAGCCAGAGAGTGATGGAGGGGCCTCAGTTGGCAGGGACCCAGCAGGTCCTCTGTCGATCTGGGAGGAAGTGACCAGGACCAGTCACAGTCAGGAGTCTGGGGACGCCAGGGGGCAGCCATGGCCTGGGGCTGTGCGTGAGAGTGGGCACCCCGCACGCCACATCCGGGGCCCCCTCCCGTGACCCGGGCTGGTTGGGTGCTGGTGCAGGGCGCAGGCTGGTGAGGGGACGGGGGCGCCATTCTGTGCAGCCTGCAGTCCTCTGGGCAGCGGCTGGGTGGCCCAGGACACGCTCGTGGCGGCCCACAAAGGGCCCTTTGCGGTGGCAGCTCCCTCTGCTGTCCTTAGGGGCAGTCGGGCTCTACAGCCTCTGACCACGCAGGGGCGGCCCAGAGGGTAGGGGGAGGCGGGGGGGGGGGACGGCTCCACCAGGCTCCTCCTGTTACAGGCAGACCTGGGGGCTCATGGCATCGGGGTCCCCATGGGAAGCAGGGCGAGCTCTGCCCCTTCTCCAGTTGAGGGGGCTTCTGGGGTTTCAGCCTGGGCCACCTTCCTAGGCTGACCCTGGCAGCCCAGGGCCCCACAAGCAGGCGACAGTGACCCCAGCTCACCCCAGGGAGGGGGGCGGTCACGTCTCCTGTCTGGCCCAGTGGCCCCCCTCAGTGTTTATAATTGGCGGGGCTACAAGGAGGGTTTTGTTGACCCCCTCAGTGAGGGCAGGCTCACGGGGCGGGGGGCGGGGGGCTGGCCCCTTTCATCTCCCAGGCCCCCAATTACCCCTTTCTCTGGCCAGGACCAAGAAGCTTTTAAATAGCAACAGTCAAGGGCCGAGGGGGGCCAAGGGGACCCAGGGGGTGCGGGGCCTCCGGGGCCACTCACAAAGGAGTGAACATGTGCTCCGGGAGACGGGAAGAAAGAGGCCCCACTTGGATTTAAAAATAGCCGCCTGGGCCCTGCCTGGTCTTAGAACACTGTGAACCTCCTCTCGGGGTGAGGTCCCCTTGCCCTCATTCCTGCCGCCAGAGGCAGGTGCCTGCCTCAGAAGGTTCTGGCAAAGACAGCTCAGCCACAGGGGGCGGGGGCGGCCCCCACGCCCTTCTCCGGGCTGCAGCCTCAGCCCGGGACCCCCTCCCTGCACCTGGGCTCCCTGACCCCCGGGGAACCCTGAGCTGATGAACTCCCCCCACCAACCCCAGCACAGCATCCCTTCCCACCCGGGCACCCGCTCCGGCCCTGTGGGGGCCCACTGGCTTCTGTCACAATGTCCCCTCCTGGCCCGGGCCCTCTGGAGGGCAGGGTCGTCACCTTGAGCCCTTGGCTGGACACTCAGAGGAGGAGGGCGGGAAGAGATGGGGCAGGAACAGGTGAAACCCCTGCCTCCAGGTGAAACCCATCTTCAGCCTCCCCAGCCTCCTCTTTCTCTGCCCCCGCGCTGCTGGCCAGCCCCTTACCCTCTGCCCTGCCTGACACATCTCCACGAGCGCTCTGTGGCTCCATCCCTTAGGGTGAGGACACTTTCTATGGTCCCCGGGGCCCATTCTGGAGCTCAGCATTGGGTCCCCGTGTGGCTATGTGGAGGCGGCCACCTCCCGCAGGCTTGTCCCCACTGGGAGCCATGTGTCCCCATGGTGGCCAGGCCGAGGGGGGATGTAGGCAGGGAGGGGCCGGGCAGCTACCTCCTGCGGGCCTCAGCAGCCCCAGAGAAGGAATGGACCCTCAGCAGGACCCCAGGGCTCTGCTGCTCCCCGGCCCCGCGGGCAATGGGACGGAGCCCCAGCTCCCTGTTCCTGTGTGTTTGGCAGAATACCGGGTCTCCAAAAAATGTCTCTGTCCTAATCCCCTGGGCCCGTGAATAAGTCACATCACGTGTTGGAACGTGTCACAGACATGATCAAGGTGACGGCCCCTGAGACGGGAGATGATCCTGGATTACCCGGGGGGCCCACAAGGGTCCAAGCCCGGGGAAAGGGGCAGGGTGATGGAGCAGAGCTTGGGATCTGAGGAGGCCACAAGCCGCGGAGTTCACCTCCCTCTAGAACTGGACGTGGCCGGGAACTGGATGCCCCCAGAGCTTCCAGAAGGACCTGGCCCCTCATGACGTTAGCTCAGGGAAAGCCGTTCTGGCCTGGACCTCCGGCCTCCAGATGGGTAAGCTCGTGCTTGTGTTGTTTTAAAAAATGTGAAGTTTGTGACAACGTGTTCCAGCAGCTGCAGCAGGCTTGGACCTCGTGCCGAAGCCCCACTCCAGGCCCTCCCAGACCCCCCGGCCGCGGGGCGACCAAGTGCACGGCCACATGGGAAGGCGGAGTTGCAGCCTCCCCATCGCCAGCCCCAAACTCTCCCCTCCAGACAGTAGGGCCCTGGAGGAAAAGTCTGCAAGAACCATCAGTACCTCAGGGAGCTCCAGGCAGCCACCAGCGGGGCTGTGCCCTCCCAGGAGGCTGTTTGGAGGCCGCATGACCCTGCCCAGGCCTTTCCCCACAGGCTATCACTCAAGAAGGAGCCTCCAGTCTGCCTGGGGCACTTCTGAGCTCGAAACTGCCACAGCCCAATCAGTGCCAGCCCCCCAGACACAACTCCCGGGCCAGGCTGGAGCGCTAGCTTGAAACCCCTTCAGAGAGGGGAGCTTCTCTGATGTGCTTGGCACTCCTGAAAACACCTCTAAGGAAGATCACAGCCTGGCCTCAGCGTGCAGGCAACCCACGTCTTGGCACAGGTGAAATAATCTACTAGATTAGCTAAGGGCAGCACCCAAGGTTTCAAGAGCCGATGATTGCTGTAATTTGGTGTCCACGTGGGAAAACGTAGGCCTGCTCACCTCGATGGAGAGAAGGCAAGGACAAGACTTCCCAAGGGAGAAGGACCCGAAGGCTTGACTCCAAAGTCAATGACTCCAAAGTCAAGTCCTGGCTGCACTCACATAGCATCTGAACTTGGGCAAGCCCCTTCCTCTCTGAGCGCCAGTTTCTGTGTCTGTAAGACGAGGATGATGTTCACCTCTTGATGGTTGAATTGAGGTTGTGGATATGTTCTGCATATCAGGAAGGGATATGAAATGATTATTGTGGTTTTCCTTTTAGGTGGCTGCTTCTCAGTGGCTTATGAAGACCACTCGAAGTTGTTTATTTTCCACCGCCCCCTTATTTTGTTCATCACATTGGAGGGCTGAAGTGAATCAGAACTGGAAGGGTATTGAGAGGTTTTTAAGCCTGGCTAAAGTCTTAAAATGCTATGGTTCTAAAACTGCCAGCCAGTGGGCTGGGCTAAAACTCCAATCCTCTGTCCTTTCTCCTTCCCTCCCTCCTTCATCCGCCTGTGCTTCTATCCCTCCATTATTTCATCTACTCATCCATCCATCCATCTTTACTTCCTTCCATTATTCAATCTGTTTATCACTCCTTCCAACTTTTCATCCATCCATCCATCCATCCATCCATCCATCCATCCATCCATCCATCTATCCATCCATCCCTCCATCCATCCCTCCCTCCATCCCTCCCTCCATCCATCCCTCCATCCATCCATCCACCATCCACCCATCCACCTATCACTCATCCAACCCTCTGTGTCCATCCGCCCACCCATGGCCCTTCTCTTCTTGAAGCATCCACAAATACTTCCTCTGTACGGGGCACAGACTGAGAGTCAGACCCACATATCCAGACCAACACCTGAACTGCCACGGGAGGCCTCAATGCAACATAGAATGGAGGGTGGTACCCACATCAGGGAGATTATACCGGGCTTCACAGAAGAGCTTTAGGATCAGCCAGGGGAGAGCATGGTTCTGTCAGACACCCCACAGAAGGGGGCCCGACCTTGTGTTTCGTGCAACTGTCCAAAGGGCTAGAGCACGCACATTCGTCCTCGCCCCCGCCCAGCCAACCTGACAGCTGCCATCCGTCTAAAATTTAATCCCCATTCCCATAGTGTCACAGCTTTCCTAGACACGGAGACCAAGATAAAAACATCATAATAACCACAGGGAGACAAAAAATACTAACAGTCCCCAGTGACGAGAACAAAGAAATGAGATGCTGCCACTTACATCTCGATAAATTGTAAAATCTATCTTCTTGTGTCGATCCTCCCCTTCTCTATTTCATTTCCAGTAGATTTTTAATAAAAAAAAGTTGATAAAAATCAAAGCAACATAGTCAAAATAGGAAAGTTTGACATTTATAGATGTTGTTTATTACTTTAGTGTTTTAAAGTATTAAAAAGGCAACCAAAATTAGTTTCTTATCAAATGTCAAATTTTCACCAAGTTCTCGCCTACAAACTATTTTAACTTTGTTCTCTGGAACAAATTAAGCCTGGCTAAGGCCTTAAAATGTTGTTCTTTGGAACAAACTTGCATGGCTGCCTGAGAAGGTGGGGAGAGGCCCCCCACACCCGTCCGGAGGTTTCTCTCCACCGCTCAGCTCCACCAAAAAATTATCTGGTTGTGTTGTCTTCCTAATAGGCACTGAGATGGAGTCCACTTTTCTTGCCTCTCCCCCCGCAGCCCGCTGCCCTTACCCACTTCGCAGATAGGTCGTTGGCTGTTCCCGTGCGCTCCATAAAACACACACTGGGTGGGCACGGTGGGGTCAAAGGCTCCGGCCTGGGCTGGGGCTGCATCTCCAGAGCCCAGAGTGAGCAGGTTCCCTTCTGGTCACAGCTGCCCGTGACAGGCCTAGAATGGTGCACTCTTGCTGGGGGAAACAGCCCTGCGGTGAGAAAGGTGAGGTCTCGGGGTCTTGGGATAGTTGGATTCCCTGGAGAGGAGACCAAGTGAAATGAGCTGAAGCAAGAAGGGATAGTGCTGGGAGGAGAGCAGGGCTCCTAAGGGCACAGAGAACACAGAGAATCCGGGAACACGCCCCTGGAGCCTGGAGGCAAGTGGCCGTGGCCCCCTGATCCACGGACAGGTTTATCACGGACAGGGTGGGGGTTGGAGATCAGAGGAGGCAGGGCCTGAATCCATTCTGTACCACCGGGCTGCTTCCTGAGCCAGCTAGTCTTACTTTCCTGGCATGAGGCCTGATGAACTCTAAGCCTCAGTTTGTTCATCTGTAAAATGGGCAGAATGATCCCCCAGCACAAACGGCGACCAGCGCTAAATATGCATCCTTCTTGCACCTGAGATTCTGCCCATTTCTGGTCAAGCCGGGTCTGTGAACCCAGGTGCCTGACCTGGAGGGGGCTTCTCTCTTGCCCACCACCCCCCTCCAGCCCTCTAAATTCCAGAACCTTCCAAAGGGGGTTGCATCCTCCTCCAGAGCCAAATCTCTTCCAGCATGCTCTGAGCTGGACAGCTGGAGGAGGGAAGACAGGGAAGACGAGGATGCCAAGAGACACAGTATTTCCAGATGATTAGTGAAAGAGAAGTGAACAACGCCGCTTGTCTCGGAAAAATTTGTGCAAACATCTGTCAGGGAAATTTCTTCCCATGAAAGTCATGTGAATAAGAAACAAGGGGAAAGCGGAGCCCCCCAGCTCCAGGAGAGATAGTAGAGGCACAGCAAAGACAATGGACAGATGTGAGGGAAGCCACCTCTCATGAACAGCCACCGAGGGACCACCGGGGCCCCAGGGCTCAGCTCCACTCTTGAGACCCTCCCCCTCCGGTGGGGTCCGGGAAGCAGAGCATCAGCGCCAGGGTCGAGGAAGCCGCACGGCCCCACCCCCACCCCAGGGGAGAAAGCCACATGCTGGGGAGACCCCGCGAAACCACGAATAAACTCCAGCTTCAGGTTTAGAAAATGGACTATATTCAGGAACAGCTAGAGATGAATTATTTACACCATGCCATGTGCAGGAAATTACGATAGACTATAACAAACAAAACCTCCAAATTTCAGCGACTGTTACGTCGTGCTTACGGAACCGCTCAGTGTGGGTGCTCCTGGCCGGTGGGCAACCTTGCTCCATGGGTGGCTCAGGAACCCAGGCCCCTTCCGTCTTGCAGCTCTGGCCTCCTCTGGGGCAGCTGCACCTGCTGCGGGCCGCCGTTGCGGGGATGGGGCCGCCCTGTCTCAGAAGCCGCCCACGCCCCTCCCACACGATCCTTTGGAGAACAAGCCCATGTCCACACCTGGCGGCACAGAGGGTGGCAAATGGGGACAGATTAGAAACTCAGTCGGAGCAGGAGGGTCTGCTAGGGGAAGAGAGCCAGAGGCACCCAGAGGATGGGTGTGGAGTGGCGCCTAGAAATGGGAGATTCTAGAAGATCGCTCCCCCGGGGGACCCAAGGCTGCTTGCTGTTCTTGCTGCCCCTCACCCCCTGAGGTGGGACAAGTGTGTGGAAGTCCCCAGGCTATGCCCAGAAGGGGGGGGGCAGAAAGCCGCTGGGCCCAGGGCGCAGTAAGTCCAAGAACCCTGCCTGGGGCGGGGCCAGAGGGAGGGGCCGCCTTCAGCCTCTGGCTGACTTCACCCTTGTCCGATGGCCCCAGAGCAGGCCCAGAAACTGGAGTAGAGCAATTCGGGCCGAGGGCAGGACCCCGGGTCAGTGTGGAAGGGGGACGACCGTAGCAGGTGGCGAGGCAAGAACGTGCTCACCTGAGGCTCCTTCTGCCCCCCCCCCCAACAAGCCCGTTCTGGCCGCTGCCGGGCGGGGTGCCGGAGCCCCGAGTCTACACCTGGCTGCCTGCGGGGGCACGGAAGTTTCCCTGGGGAACAGGCCCTCAGCCCAGCCCATGGGAACACTCCAGGTCCCGGGACTGGGCCATCCTTCTTTGAAGACTGTTTCTGTTTTTAAACCTTTCCTGCCCAAGTACCAGCTAAGGCTATTTTTCAGGATCAGTCATTCACCTCGTCTGGCCCTTCTAAGAACCCTCATTAAATTGTTCATCGGCAGAAAGCAAATACTTGGCCCCGAGGGTATCCAGGTTTCTTGAGAGCCCGAGATGCCCCTGATTTGTGCGACCTCCTTGTTCGGGCTCTGCCGAGTCTGGCGAGGGAACTTGGCCGGCCACCGAGATCTTGTTAGTGTCTTTTGCCTCAGAAATCCAGATCTGGCTTCCAAAACCACCGTCCCCCAGAGTTCATGAATATTCCCTCTGTTGACACACAAATGCGCACATACACACACACACACACACACACACACACACACAGGCCCCACCCGCTGAGAGAACGGAGGCTTCCAGTAAGTAATTAATCAGCACAATGGTCCAGGGTTACGACCTCACAACGGGTGGGGGGGTGCTCCAAGGGTTTGGATATTGGTGGCTCATGGCCCCTCTTCCTTCCCAAGGACCCCTTGGGGGTCCCCCTAGCCGTCTGATGGGGTCAGAGGGGAGAGGCCAGCCTGAGCTCCCTGGACTTGTAGGAAGCACCGAATTTGGGGCTCATGTCAGTTTCCTCTGCTGTGTCATAACTGGGCCAATTAGTGAAACTTTCCTTAGACTTGGGGGAAAGGGGAAATGGGCACTATGTTTGGGGAGGTTCTTCCAAGGGGAAGCACAAGAAGGACCCCCTTGGGGAACGCTCCTCTGTTTCAGCCTCTGTGCTAAGCCCCTTAAGTAAACATCTTAATGTATCTGTCAGCAGAAATATACCCATTTCCCAGATAGAAAAGCTGAGACTCAGGGAGTAAAGTGCTTGCCCTGGGCGCCCAGCTAACTAAGTGCGACACCGTTCTGTGACCTCGAGTCCCAGCTAACAAACCTGGGTCTGGAGGCAGAGCAGTCCTTCCTCTCCAGGGACACGTGGTGTCTAGAGTTTCTGGAATGGCACAGGAAGGGATGAGAACTCTGGAGGCTTCTTCTCCGAGAGTCTGGGGGAGCACAAGGGGGCTGTAGGGAGGCCACATCAGTCAACAGTTCCCGGCTGCTTTGAAGGGTGGGAATCCTTCAGTCCCCGTGGGAGACCCAGACCCATGGGCGTCTGCTCTCCTCAACCTGGGGGTGCGGGGAGGGCAAAGTTGCAGGTCTGAGCGAAGGAGCAGCCCCTGGGTGCGACCCCGGAGTGCTCGAGAGAGCCTTAGCCTCAGGTCCACGGACTGTAGCATGAGTGGGCAAAGAAATCATGTGAAACGGCCTAGAGCGGCCTAAGGCCTGCTTCCGATCCGGGGCATCGATCTTCCAGATCCTGAGCCTTGCTTGAAGAATGCATTATCGATTGTCTTCCTAGCACAAAGGACGGTTGCTTGTGTTAGCTAGCATGGAGGGAGGAAAAGAATCCCTCCGGAGGAAGGGTGGACAGTACCGTCACCTGAAGGTCTCGTGAAGCTAGGTTTGGGGGGTGGTTCTCACAGTGCTGCCCCTCCCTGACCCGGATGCCCCTCTCCATGACGAGAACCTTCTGGAACATCTGGACAGCACACCTTTGCCGCCACCTCATGTTTTCCTCCTGCGCCTCCAAGGCACCGCAAAGCCAGTTGGGGTCCAAGCGGGGCTTGAACCACGTACCCCCAAATTCTGAGCCCTACCACACCGGTCCCCCAGAATAAGACCCCCAGACCTTCTCCTCTGGACTCTGTCTCTTGACACTTTATGCAAGCTGCCTCTGCTGTGGGGACTGGGGGGCTGATGATTACAGGCTGGTCCCGGGGAGGGGGCATGGTCTCTTCTTGTCCCTGAGGGTTGGAGAGATCAGGGGCTCAGAACAGACTATGACTTATCACTGCAGCTGCCGTGGCCGGTCCCAGAGCATGAGCTCCTACGCTATTGTCGATGCCCTAGCAAGAGCCCCCACTTCCTGTGCCAGGATTCGCCGAATGCCCACCCAACAGAACCCCGAGGTATGTGTGGACTTCCAAGTCCAGCCGCAGCCCCACGGGTGGGAACAGTTGTCCCCAGGGGGGTGCAGATTTAGTCCGGATGGCCTGCTACACGGGGCCCCAAACTCTGATCCTTGGCCTTACTCGTGTGTGGGGCACCGACGTCCAAGATGCACTGGTCAAACCTCGCCCGCGCCTCTCACGGTCTCTCTGCCACACTCCCACAGAGACACACACGGACACACACAGCCCCCTCTCCCCCCAGTGTCCGGGCCCAGCACCGTCTCTGGCCCCTGGACTCAGTAACCACTGCTTCGTCTGAGGCGGTGGAGACGAAATCGAGCGGCTTCCTACACTTGCACGCTCTCGGCCGCAACATCAGCGTCTGGGGTCCGTCCTGCGAGTGCTCACTGTGGACCCTGTGTCCCCACACCCCAACCCGACGGGGACGGCATGAGGAGGGGCCTTCGCCAAGGGATTAGGGCACGGGGGGGCCTTATGAACGGGACCCCACAGGGCTCCGTAGCCCTTCTGCCATGTGAGGGCCCGGGGAGAGGATGGTGTCTCTGATCCAGGAAGGGGGCCTTCCACACACACCGAACCCCCTTCCAGAACTGTGAGGAATAAACGCGCGCTGTTTCTAAGCCCCCAGGCCGTGGTGCTTCTGTCACAGCAGCTTGAGGCGGGGGGCAATACCTGGCTGGGGGGTCTTGTCTGCCCGGGCGCGGGGAGAAGGTGGGCCTTGGGCACGTGGGCCCAGTTCCGCCCTATTGGAAATGGGGTCTTTGTCAATGCAAGGGAGGCTCCTAAGATGGGGTCATCTCGGGGAGGCCCTAAATCCAGTGGCCGGAGTCCTTACACGTCACAAAGAAGAGAGACAGAATAAGAGGGCCATAGGATGACAGAGACGGGGATCAGAGCAGTGTGACCATAACCTGAGGCAGCTGGGAGCGTGGCCCCACAGTGACTCCTACATTTCGGACTTCTGGCTTCTGGAACCATGATCAGTCCCCCAGCGTGGGATGCTGTCTCCTGACGGCCACGGGACGCTAACACGGGGGGCAGGCAGGTCTCGGCTGGGACCTTGGGTCTGGCAATGCCTCCTGCATGACACTGGGGAGGTCACTTTGAGTCCCCGTGTCTTCCCTTCTCCCGAGGAGGGAGAGAGCCGTGTTCCCTGCCGCTCCTCTGAGGCTTTGCGCCCGGGACGCCAGCTCTGGGAAGGGATGGAGGCCGTGCTGGGAACTTGGAGGAGGCAGTGGGCTGCCAGGGGGGAGCCCCGCTTCGGCCCTGAAGTGAGGACTTCCTCCCAGTGCTTGGCCGTGGCACTGCAGGGACGGACAGCGCTGCAGGGAGACGGTTCCAGATTGCTGAAGTAATGTTTATTCTATACACGCCATAGATACTGTCCTGCGGTCAATTAGCCGCCAATGTGGCGAGGAGAATGTGGACAGGCACCGGGCCGCCTCCAGCTCCAGCTTGGCCCCGGGCCCGAGAGTTTTGCTTTGGAAAGCAGAGCCCCAGCAGCCTCCCGAGCCCCCTGCTCCTTCACGGGCCCTGCCCCTGGACCCCTCGCCGCTGGGTCGGGGGCCTGGTGGCGGTCAGGGTCGGGGGTTGTCCCCAGCTCTTCCTTGGACACTGGGCGTGGGAGAACCCCAGTGCTCCGTGGTGTTCAAGAATGAGTCTGAAGGGGCCTCAGGGACGACACTGGCCCCTCCCCATTATTTTTCAGAATTCTGAGGAGCAGCCAGCCAGGGCAAACCAGATCAGAGCTCCTCAGAGCAGAGGAGCCCATGGCCTCGAAACACATCACCAGAAGCATTAAGATCTTGCTGCAGACTTTGAGACGGGGAGCTCACCCCCTGGCAAGCCTGCCCCATCCACATCCCACGTGAAGGAAGACTTTGTTGTACCAGCTGGGGTCCCTTTCTCTAGCACCCCTCTTCCTGCCAGGCTCCAGAGAGAAAAATATTTTCCTGTTTGCCACCGTGACCCCCAAAATGAGACCCAGAAAACAGTGGTCTCAGCCCCGTGGCCCAGCTCAGCCCAAATCCCCTCTCTGGGCACCAGCTTCTAGACAGCCTTGGCCACCTCCTGAGGCTGCAAGATGCGGACCCTCCCCAGCTCCACAGTGGGAGGCGAGTCACGGGTGCCACAGCCGTTTACAGTAAGGAGGGTTCTCGTAAGCTGAGGTCATTCTTAATCAAGGGACGGAATAGCTGGGCAAAGGCTCCATGACTTTAAAGAGGTTATGGATTCTTATTAGGTTATATATGTCCTGCCAGATGTCCACGGAAGGTTGCGCTGTCAGATCTTATGTAACTCATCATGTCAGTAGCCATGCCCGCGCTCACGCTCCCCTAACCAGTCCCACATGTCACACGCACGCAGGCAGTAACGAGAGCTGACACGTGTGGAGCCCTTCCACAGGAGGCCCTGGGCGGCGGCTGCCAGTGTCAACCCCCTGTCCCCTCGGCGCCAAGAGGAACGTGCTGCCGGGATTCCTGTTCTGTCTAGGCAGACGCTGAGGCGTGGACATGTCAAGTCCCTTTCTGCATGCCACCCACGCATGTACACGTGTACTGCCCAATCACATCCATGCAAACATGCATACTGCCCAATCACATCCACGCACGCAGGCACGTACTGCCCAATCACATCCATGCACGCACGCGCGTACTGGCCAATCACATCCACGCACGCACGCGCGTACTGGCCAATCACATCCACGCACGCACGCGCGTACTGCCCAATCACATCCACGCACGCACGCGCGTACTGCCCAATCACATCCACGCACGCACGCGCGTACTGCCCAATCACATCCACGCAGGCACGCGCGTGCTGCCCAATCACATCCACGCACGCACGTGCGTGCTGCCCAATCACATCCACGCACGCACGCGCGTGCTGCCCAATCACATCCACGCACGCACGTGCGTGCTGCCCAATCACATCCACGCACGCACGTGTGTACTGCCCAATCACATCCACGCACGCACGCGCGTACTGCCCAATCACATCCATGCACGCACGTGCCTGCTGCCCAATCACATCCATGCACGCACGTGCCTGCTGCCCAATCACATCAGACACACTGCTCATGGGAGACCAAGAGGCACGGAGTTGTCCAATGTCCATACACTTGTATATGAGTTTGTCGGTTTGTTTATTCCAGAGAAGGAGTTCAGGAAGGGTGTGCACAAGGTTACCTAAATCACACAGCTACTGGCAAAGTCTGCAAGGTCCCAGCTGACGCCTCTGTCTTTCTCTTCCTGGCTCCAGCCCCACGGGCCTCCTTGCTGTTCCCAGAACATTTAAGGTCCTTTCCAGCCACCTGAGGCTTTGCCACCACTGTGCATCAGCTGGTTCCCTCTCATTAATCCGCTGTCAGCTACAGTGTCTTTTCCTTGAGGAGATCCCTCCTGTCTGCATGTGCTCACCCTGGCAGCAGCCCCTGCCAATGGCAGCTTCCATCCTGCAATCCTGTTTATGCTCGCAACTAGCATTGGCCACTAATTTGGAACACTCTTGCTCATCTACTTGTTGTCTCTTACACATCACTAGATGCTGACCTCCCTGAGCACCAAGTCACGTGGCAATTGCTATGAGCCTAGCCCCGTGCACAGTGCCAGTATGAGGTTGTGCTCAGTAAAGGAATGAGTGAATGAATGAATGAATGAGTGCACAAATGACTGAGCAAGGTGAGAAGCAGACAGGGAAGGAGAGGAAAGGGGAATACATGAGCAGGGCAGCAAATGGAGCCGGCAGCTGAGGCTGGACTCACCAAATGCCTACCTCGACAGCCTATTGACTGAGCTTCCTCATGGCCAGGGTGAAGAGAGAAACGCTATCTGTCTACATGAGTGACATGAGGAGGAGGTAGGAGGAGCCTTGCTCATTTTGGCACCGAGACCAGATGAACCTCTTTCTCTGAGAGTCCTTCCAAACGGGCCACATTGTGATGTCACCCCCACATGGTCACTGACCTCTGAGGGGATCATGGTGATACTTCACATGTGGCTGATTTTTAATGGAGTCCGATGGCTTGTGTTGCAAGACAGTTGGGACAGAGGTGGGCCCAAAGCATCTGCTCTCGTGCTTGGGACGTCAGGGGAGACTATGAGAGCACCAGAGGAGGGGCGGCCCAGAGGTTGTGGGTGTCCCTGGATGCTCTTGGGATAAGCAGGGGACCGTGAGTCCGGCAAAAGCTGGTCTGCAGCTCCACTGACCGGCCTCCTACAGCTCAGGAACAAGCCCACGAAGGGCAGAACACACTCTCACCCCACTCGCAGCAGGAAGGGTTATCTTCAGAACAGCGGTGCCCGGCCCCCGGGGGCTCCTGGCAGGTAGCGTCACGGGGCAGGTCGGATGGACGTCAGCCTCACTGTGCTGTTTTCGCAGCTCAGGCGGTAACTAATCCCTCTCCGGAGAGGGAGAGGCAGAGGTGGTCGATACAGGCTGAAAGCAATCTAGAATGTTTTTGACAGATTTCTCCTGAAGGTGGTAAAAAGTCCGTCAGGGGTCTGCAGTGTCTTGGCCATGTCTCAACCCTGGCGGCTAAAAGCTGGCGTCAAGGCGCTGTGTGACTGAGTCAAGTGCTGATTCCTGAGGACGCGCTGTGCCCACCACCGTGAGTCACCCCAGCCCCTGGCCGCCCCTGACCTCGGCTGCCTCCTACGCTTGTGAACCTGACCGTGTATGGAGGCGGCGATAAGGAAAGGCATTCAACAGGAAAAGGGCATCATTGGAGCTGGTGTAGAAAAAAATCCCACTTAATGTCGATAAAATCACCCTGGTGGCATCCGGTCTTATAGGAGGATTGCAGTGTGGGAGAGTGTGGGTCCGGGTGGTGAAATCCCTGAATGTTAGAATAACATTTGCAGCAGGAGACATGTGTTAATTTACACTTTTAACCCACAGGATTGAAGTCAGTGGAGTGAATAAAATGGAGAGTAATTACAAGGGAGTACAGCAAGTCCCGAAGATATTCTTGCCTCAATGAAAGGGGCCAGAGGGAACATTGACATCTATGGGATAATGAAAGCTCATCTCGTGTCTAATCTGGATACTCACCTCTGAGAGATCAAACGGTCTAAAAAATAGAAATTGACAGTGGGTCTGAAATTACTTATTGATGAAACCATGGAATTATGTGATAGAAGAAATCAATTAAGTACTAAGAGGTGAGGCCCCTGTGGGGAGAAAGAGGCTTAGAAATTAACAAAGGAAATTGACATGAGTGGTGAGAAAAGGCTAGAAAATTATCTTGCCAAAGGAAAAGTAAAAATAGAAGGCTACTTTGAAAGACTATATCATTAAAAAAAAAAAAGTATGATAGAAGGGAGAAACTTCAAAATTACATTCACCAGGGAAAGAAGGTTTCTCAAAACAGAAGGAATATGGGGAACAGTTTGCTGACCCAGCTCCAAAGCAAAATTAATGAAATGTATGGAGAGAGCATCGAGTCCATGCTGGAGCGTTTCAGATGGGGAAACTGAGGCCCTGAGGGGGCAAGTCTTGTGAAGGACACCCTTCTTTGCCGTCCCTCCCTCCTTTCCGCTCAGGGGGACAGAGAACTCAATCCCACCCTCCAGCTTCCATGGGGAAGCAGACGGATGCTCAACAGAGGGATGCCCGACCCATGTGCATGCAAGTGAGTGGGGCATACAGCTCCTCACGAAGGGGAGGAGCACCACATCCCTGAACCCCAAGTCTCAGGCACAATAGGACAAAACGGAAAAATCGTCATTCACCAGCCCCCCAAAACCCAATCACTCTCCTATTTTCTATTGCCGTGGACGGCACCGCCCCCCCATCTGCTCAGACCAAAAACGCAGGTGCATCCCTGATGCTGCCTGCAGCCCACATCCCAGCCACCAGCAAGTCCTGTGGCCTCTGACTCCAAAGCAAAATCCATGGGGCAGCTGTTTAGGGCTCCACCTAGCCATCACCTCCTCCATGAAGCCCTCCTTCACCACCCCACCTAGAGGAGGGCCCTGCTGTGGAGCTATGGCCGTGCCTCCACCATTCCTTATTTTGTTTTCTTTATAAGGTGACTGTAGTCTGACATACCCTTGTTTGTTCATCTTTATGTTTCTCTGTTGCTTCCCACGGTACGTCAGCTCCAGGAGGCCAGGGGCCTCCTCCACTGCTGTTTCTTGACAAGGAAGCTGGGCACATAGAAGTTACTCAGCACGTGTTGAGTGAAGAACTGACAGTCCCTGGCTTGGGTTACTGCAGCCTGCTCTCCCCTTCTCTCCCGACCCGACTGACTTAGTGTGGTCAGCCCTGGTCAGAGCCAACCCCTGAGCAGCCAGCGTTGTGCCTGACCCAGGGCAGGTGCCCCAGACATTCTGCTGAGGGGCTGAATGTTCTAAGCTCAAAGCAGGCTGGGGTGGGGGCTATCTCAGAGCAAGATTACAAGGCTCGGAGAGTCCACAGAGCCCCGTCACTTTATAGGCATAGAAATGGAGACTCAGAAAGGGTGCGGAGGGCTGGTGTGTGAAGACTGGGAACCTCGGGGGTCAGCATGGCCAGCCCAGGCTGGCCCTTGCTCCCACTTGCAACCCTTCTGCTCAGCTGGACAGGGGAACGGGCAGTCTCTGGCCTTTCAGGCGCAAATGTGCTGGGATGCTGGTCACCTCCATAGGCAACACCCCCTCCCCCTGTTTTTTTCCCAGGTGAAAATTGGATCTTCCCACCGGGAGGCTCAACCAATTTTGAGCCCCTGCAGGGGCAGCTCTGGTAATGGCGCTCAGCAGGATGGCCGGCCACAGTCCAGGCTGCCGCCGCTGGGCTGGGCTGCGGGCAGTGCCTGCACGCCATGTCTACGGCCCCTCCAGGCATGGGCACCAAGAACCTCCTGTGCAAGAAGGAAATGCTTGGCCTGGGGTCAGGCTCTTGCGGCCGCATCAGGAGCACCCAGCTTAGCCACCGGAAGCCAGCCAAGGCCGGGGTGGCACTTACCCCTGCTTCCGGGGCCAGGCTGGGCACCGGGCAGGAGTCCAAGTTAGGGAATCGCCGCGTGCACTGAACACTGTGCCCGAGCCCATGTTTGTGTGGCCGCGATTCTGCCTCCCAGGACTGCACGCCAGGCTCGGGGCTGGTCCTATATCCTGGGGGGCTTCTCCTGTTGAGCCTCGCAGTGGGCATAGGAGGCCCAAAGGAGGGCTCTAGAGATGGAGCTGGGGTTCTCGGAAGCTCTGTTTTCCCACCTGAGAGATGGGTATTGGCGTCCGGATGAGGAGGCCTCTGGACTCCGACTCTGTCCGGTGGCCTTCGATGTCACCGTCCGGAGAAGCCCAGGCTCCCTCCTTCCCCCACTTCCTTCCTCCCAGGACATCACTCTGTGAGGACACCAGGCACAGAGAGTCCAGGGCATGTGGCAGAGGAAGGGACTGGCCCAGAACTCTCTAGCACCTGTGTCCTCTCGGACAGGCTTCGTCTGTCACTGACGGGAGCCCTGCCTAGCTAGACGCCCACTGCGCCCCCCACCCAGGAGGACACAGCTGGCGGGAAGAGCAGATCAAACGGAATGATTTTGATGAAAAGATAAAATGGGAGGGAGGGATTCTGTGCCCCAGAATGGCCGGAGTGAACAGACCCAATAATGACTTTATGTCGTAGAAATGATCATTCTTTATATGATTGAGAAGAATGACAGCTCTTTGGCCTTTACGAGTTACAAGGTCAGTCTTTCTCACATGGGGAAAACCATCCAGGGTAGACGTATTTTCTACATTTTCTAGAAAAGGAAGCCAGAGCTCCTGGGGGCAAAGAGATGGATTCCCTGGGTCTCAAGCCCGGGGCGGAGAGGTCTGTGTCTGAGGTCTGCCTGGGCCAGTCTCCACCACGGCCCCATCTGGGAATCTCTGCAGTCTGCATCTGACCCATGGGCTCCAGGAGGCCTCAGGGATCAAGCTTGGGGATTGGGGACGAATTTCACTCTGACAGCCTCTTGGACAGAGAGACTCACTCTGCCTGTCCCTTGAAATTTGCAAGTGTCTGGCCTGATCCCCTAGCGTGGTTCCTCTGGGCACAGGCCTCCTGTTTCCAGAGAGATCCGTGTGTGCATGTGTGTGCGTGCGTGCGTGTGTGTGTGTGTGTGTGTGTCGCTTTGTTTCTCATTTGAGGACTCACATGATTGAGTGATTTGGTTATTACCTAGCACCTTTCAAAAGATGCAGACTCCTTAAGCAACCACTAGCACTCTTCTGAAATCACCCCCTAGAAGCCGGAGCAGAAATTCACATGCCCGTGTGTATTTCTAAGACTATCTGCCCTAATGTTATTTGTAAGAGCAGAGCAAAAGCTCTCACACAGAGGCATGCATTCAACAAAATAATACAATATAATACTTCCAAACAATGAAATATATCCTACAGTCAATCAAGAAGTTGGGAGATCTCTGATATGAGGAATCTGAGAGGCAGGGCAAGGTGTCGTGGGGGGTAGGGAGGAAAAAAATGAAACAAGATAGGACCGGGGAGGAAGTAAACCATAAGAGACTCTTTATGTCAGGAAACAGAGGGCTGTTGGGGTGTGGGGAGAGGGGTAGGGTGGCTGGGTCATGGACAAAATTAAAAAAAGGAAAAGAAATTAAAAAAAAGAAGAGGTTGGGAGATCTACATGTGCTGGTGGGAAAAATAACTCCATGAGTGAGAGAAGGTTGTTGCAGGACAATACTGAGTGATCTCTTGGTAAAATACCCATCTAGGTATCTGCCTATGCAAAAAAAAGGTCTGGACTAGAGACGGTTGATTTCCCAGAGAGGGGTTTTCACAACGACAAAGAAAACAGCATCAAGCAACAGGTTTTTCTTGTGGGGCTTCGGGGCCCTGGCCCCCTTCCCCAACCGCCCCATGGAGCCTGGTGGTGAGGGCGCAGACAGGGAGGGGCCTGGGGTGGGCTTGGCTCCCCGCTGTGGAACTTGGGGTCTCCTACGCAGGTGTGTCTCCCTCCTGTGTAGTGACTTATGGACACAGGAAGGCACAGGGCAGGTAGTGACAGAAATCAGGCTAACGTCACAAGAACACTCTTCTGGAGGAAGAGCCGAGACATGGGTGAGGCCCCTAGACCCCTACCCGGTGGCCGCAGCTGGGCTCCCCCACTTCTCAGCTTCCGGGCAGCAGGGCCGGGACAGTTGGAGGCAAGGAGTCTTGCAGCTGAAACCTTGCAGATACCTCTCCGGATGGGAGGCTGGTCAGAAACGGGCCTGGAGCGATCAAAGACGGCCGCGCTTGGCTTCACCATTGTTCACTTAAAAAAAAAAATCCCGACCACAAAACAGGAGCTCATGTGGATATTTGCTGGGAAGGTGGCTGGTGGAGGGGTCCCTGGGGAGGCGGCTGGAAGAGTGGATGTTTCCACTGTGCCCTTACCACGGATGCCCGGGCCCTTCCACGGGGCTTGGTGCAGGAGGTGAGCTAGGACGGTGTGTCCCAAGTAAGACAGCGCCGATAAACTGTAGAGGGGGTGGGCTGTACAGCCAGCAGGGAAGCTGCCCGGCAGGGGGTGGGGGGGGACAGATGGATAAAGTGCGGTTAGCTGAGCTGATAACCCAGAGCAGGCGGGAAGGAAATCCAGCAGATACACTTGGCAGGAAGTGAATGCCTGGAGGAACACGGACAAGGGGCTACCTTCTCACGGCGGGAAGGGACTCAGGTGGCCGCACAGATGAGGACACCGTGGCCCCAGGCAGGCCGGCCCGGGCTCCCCTTTGATCCCCACTTCCAGGAACATTTGTGGGGCCTGCTGTGGGGGTGTGCCCGGTCCCAGCACGGGGAGCACCTCGGGAGGGGCAAGGGCTGCTCAGAGGCAACACTGCTTAGGTGCAGACCCCAGAGACAGTCTCGGGGAGGCCGGGTCCCGCTCCCTGCTCCGGCAAGCCCCACCCCTGCTGAGGTGACCTCGGAGAATCCTTCATGTCCTGGGACTCCAGGCTGCTTCATCGCATAGATACCGAGCTCAGCCCTGGGCTGCCGATACAAAAGAACAGACACGAAGGGAGCGCCGAACCCATGATCTATCCGAGCAGGGTCCATGTCAGACAGCATCGGGGTACCAGGGGCCAGGTGTCCATGGGGGACACGAAGCACTCCCAGGTCTGGATCCCCAGGCATGCCCACCTTGTAGGGTGAGCCATGCCGTGCCGAGAGGACAGGAGGGAGCCAGAGGCCAAAAAAGCCTCAGATACACTGATTTTGTCCTTTGTGTACAGTTTGGATAGTTTGGTCATCATGGATGTATATGCATTGATTCTGATCAGGTAATAGGCTAAAGTAGCATTTACCTACATTGCTGGGCACCTGGGGCTCAATAAATGTTGCAGCCCGGGTTGGTGCCTCCCTTACCTAACCCTGCTCACAGCCCCCTTGGTGGATGCCACAAAGATCTCATTCTTCAGTAGAAAGAAGTTCAGAGAGACTCTCCAAAACAGAGGCCACTTGCGGGAGGGGCTGCTCGCTGTGCCGCAAGAGAAGGACCATGACGGACGGTGAGGGGTGGGCTCAAAGTGTGGCGTCTTTTGGAACACATGGCCCCCTGGCTGGGGAGGAGACAGAGGGCAGTCTAGACAGAAGGGCATACGCGTACAAAGGAGCAGCAGCGAGTTATGAATTTGGAGCCCCAGGCCGTGCAGCCGGATGTGGGGCTGGTGGAGGGGTCAGGGTGGGAGGCTTTGGGATCAGGTCTAGCCCCAGCTGCCTCTTGGTTGGCCCAAGCCCTGGAGACCTGCTTCCCCCAGATGAGATGCCAGGGGTGTGTGGATGAGAGAACGACAAGCAAGTGTCAGGCAGTTCCCAGCAGGGGTTGAACCAAAAGCATCAGCCGTGATGAGCCCATCTCCGCAAAGTGCTTTCTGTGCATTTATGGTCCCGGCCGCTCGGGGACTCTGGGTTGTCAGTGTTGAAGGGAAAAAAAAAACCACCAAAAACCCCTCCCAGCCTTGGCTTGCAGGCAGATTTATTTGGAATATATAGGATTGACAGAAATTCTTGCCAAGTGCTAAGCACTGAGACTCAAACAGGAAATTTGAACCACATGTCCTCAATCCGGATTTGGGAAGAGATTTGGGAATGACACTGAAACTTCTGCTCTTTTTGGTCTCTGGTGGCCCCCCAGCCTCAAGGGGGCTCAGAGTGCCTGAGGTCCATCCCGAGAGAAATGACAGTCCTCAAGGAGCCCATAGCTCTGCAACATGACTGTCTGGGAGGAGAACTGAGGGTCCTAAAGGCCCGGCCGTGCCCCGATATGGCCCATAGCGCCCCCTGCGGGAAAGGATTGCATTAGGACCACGGGTGCTGCAGGAGCCCCTGGCCTCCAGGCATGAATGTGTCCTAAGGGAACCCCAAACCCTAAAACATGGCCTTGTCCTGAAGGAGACCATGGTCCTTAAGGCTGTGCTGTCCTGAGGAAACCTGGGCCCACATCCCGTGTTCACGGAAACCGCATCTCTCACAAAGGGAAGGTTTGGGGGAACCCCGTGGTGTCAAGTCCAACTGCCCACCCCATTTACCCGACCACATCTGCTCAGCATGGCCCCATTTGGTGATTCTCGCAACTTTCCTAACGTTTCCATTATTATGATATGTGTCATGGGGATCTGTGCTCAGTGATCTTTGATGTTACTGTTGTAATTATTTGGGGCAGCACTCAGGGGAGTGATGAGAACAAACCTACTTGTCTTGTTCTTGATCTCGGGGGGGGGGGGGGGGGGGAGCATTCACTCTTTCCCTGCCAAGCGTCGTGCTCCCGAGAGCTTTCTCCTAGATACTCTCGAACAGGCTGAGAAAGTTCCCTTCTATTCCAACTTTATGGAGAGGGTTTTTTTTTTTCTTTTAATCACAAATGGTCATTAGATTTTTTTTTATTGCTTATATTGTTTATTTTTAATATGTATAAAAGGGCCAGAATGTCAAAATGTCGTAATTGCATCAAGATTTTAGTTAAATTTTTGGTGTTAAACAAACTAGACTAATAAATACTGTCTTCCTTTTTAAAATATTTTATTTTATTTTATTTTTTCAGTGTTCTAAGATTCATTGTTTGTGGACCAACCCAGTGCTCCATGCAATTCGTAACAAATGGTCGTTAGATTTTGTCAAATGCTTTTTTTATCTATTGAGATGATGTGCCTTTTAACCTTTCTGCTCTCAAAAGAGCATCTTACATTAATTGATTTTTTGTTTCTTGTTATTTAACTAGCCTTGCTTTCCTGGGATACATCTTGCTATAGTCCTTTTTATTCATATGCTCCTGGATTCGGTTTGCTCGTATTTTGTTGGGGAGTTTTGCATCTGTGTTCAAAAAGGATTTTGGTTTTCTTTCCTTGGGATGTTTTTGTCTAGTTTTGGAAGTGCCCCTCACCTCTTCTGTTTCCTGGTTTGGGTTGGATTTGGACTGGCATTAATTTTTCTTTAAACATTTGTTAAAATTCACCAGTGAGGCCAGTGGTACTCAGCTTTTCTTTGTAGGGAAGTGTTGTGATTACTAACTCAAACTCTATTTGTTAGAGGTATATTTTAATTTTTTCTTTCTTCTTTTTTTTTCCACTTTGGGAGTCTGTGTCTTTCTAGGAAATAATTTTATCTGGGTTATCTAACTTGTTGTTAGGTCATTGTTCATAGTATTTCCTTATAATTCTTTTTATGTCTGTAAGATTGGTAGTGATGTCGCCTCTTTCATGCCTAATTTTACCGATTTGAATTCTCTCCCTTCCTCCCTTTGTCAGTCTTGCTACAGTTTGCCAATTTTGTTGATGTTTTGGTCCTGTTGATCTTTATTGTTTTTCTCATCTCTCTTTCATTAATTTTCACTCTAGTCTTTGTTATTTCTTCCCTTGTACTGGCTTAGGTTTAGTTTTCTCCTAATTTCTTAAGGCAAATGTTAGGTTGTGGGTTTGAAATCTTTCTTTTTTTTTTTTTTTAAGATTTTATTTATTTGACAGAGAGAAACAAAGCCACAAGCAGGGGGAGTGAAAGAGGGAGAAGCAGGCTTCCCACTGAGCAGGGAGCCTGATGTGGGGCTCGATCCTGGGTCTCCGGGATCAGGACCTGAGCCAAAGGCAGTCGCTTAACCAACTGAGCCACCCAGGCGCCTCCTTATTTTTTTGATACAGACCTCTACAGTTATAAATTTTCTTCTGAGCACTGTTTTCTCTGCATCCCACGGTGTTGGTGTAACTGTGGTTGTGTTAATTCATCTCAACATAAATTCTCATTTCCCCGGCAATTTATCCTTTGATCCATTGTTAATTAGGAGTGCTTTAAGTCCACGTATGGGTGAATTTACAGAATTTCCTTTGGTCATTGATTTCTGATTGTCATTTTTCTCTTGTCATCAGAGAACAGACTTTATATGATTTCAGTCCTTTTGAATTTATTGAGACCATTTTTAGGGTCTGTCCTGGAAAATTTCCAGGTGCATTTGAGCAGAGTGTGTATTCTCTTGCTGAGTTCGTGCTATATATTTCTGCTGGATCCAGCTGGTTCACAGTGTTGCTCAGGTGCTCTGTGTACCTGTTTTATTTGATTGTTCTATCCATCATAGAAAGCAGGGTATTGAAATCTCCAGCTACTCTTGTTGAATTGTCTATTCGCATCTTCGGATCATTTTTTCAAGTATAGTTCTTTTGGAACTATGTTATTAAGGGCATATATGTTTGATTCTTATATATTTTTGATGAATTGACTCTTTTATCATCATAAAATGTCATCTCTCCCTCTGTAGTAAAACCTTTATCTTAAAATGTATTTTGTTTCATATTAATCTAACCTCTCCAGCTCTCTGTCACTATTTGCAATGGATAGCTCTTTTCCATCCACTTACTTTGATTCGTTTCTTTGCATCTAGAATGTGTCTCTCGTAGATTGTATACAGTGGATCATACTTTTTATCCATTCTTCCAATCCTTGAATTTTAATTAGAGTAGTTAATCTATTGATATTTAATATAAATAAATAAGATTTATGTATGCCATTTTGTTATTTATTTTCTATATG
Organism: Spilogale gracilis; assembly: GCA_004023965.1. NCBI lineage: Eukaryota > Metazoa > Chordata > Mammalia > Carnivora > Mephitidae > Spilogale > Spilogale gracilis. The sequence goes on along the minus strand of PITA01019275.1, from coordinate 14,670 downwards.
TCTTATACTTTCTCTGTTCTTTCTATTCCACCATAACTGCTTTATTTTGTGTTAAATAGATATTTTCTGGTGCACTGTTTCGACCCAAGCCATTTCTCTGAGTCCATATTTTTAAGGTATTTTCCTACTGGTTGCTTGGAGATTAAAATGATAAGCTTTACTTACAATGATTTAGTTCAGATTAGTACAAACTTAAGTTCAATACCTCCAAAATATTTGCTCTTTGTGGCTCCATTTCGTCACACTCCTTCGTGCTGTTATGGTCCATATATTACAACTACATGTGTGGCATACCCATCATGACAAATTTACAATTATTGCCTTATGTGGTTGTCTTTTTAGTTAGATAGGAGAAAAACTAATTACAAAAGTACATTGATACTGTCTTTCATATTTACCTGTGTGTTGCCTTTATCTCGTCTCCATTTCTTAACGAAGATCTGAGTGCTCACCTAGCGTCCTCTCCTTTGAGCTTGAAGGGCGCACATTAGTATTCCTGATACAGCTAATATGATATCTACCCGTTCTCTCCGTCTTTCTTTACCTGAGAATGGTTTTATTTTTATTTCCTTTTCGAGTGATGGTCCTGTTGAATATGAGGTCTTCGTCAACAGACTTTATTTTCAGTGTTTGGCAGCTGTCGCAGCTTTGTCCACCATGCTTTTTGAGGTGAAATTGCCTGCTAATCTCATGAAAGTTCCTTTGTGCCTTTTAAAAAAGATTTGCTACTTTCAGGGGCGCCTGGGTGGCTCAGTCCTTAGGCGTCTGCCTTCAGCTTGGGTCATGATTCTGGAGTCCTGGGATTGAGCCCCGCATCGGGCTGCCTGCTCAGCGGGAGGCCTGCTTTTCCCTCTCTCACTCCCCTTGCTTGTGTTCCCTCTTTCTCTGTGTTTCTCTCTGTCAAATAAATAGAAAAATCCTTATAAATAAGTAAGTAAATAAGTAAATAAGTAAGTAAGATTTTCTACTTTCAAATTTTCAAGTTTTGACTTTGATCGGTTAGACCGCAACATGTTTAGCTGTAGATCTCCGAGTTTCATCTCCCTGGATTTTGCTGAGCTTCTTGGATATATGTATATATTAATAGTTTTCATCCAACTTGGGAGTTATTTTTTGTTATTATTTCTTCAAACATTTTTTCTCCCTATTTGGGGGCTCCCATTATGCATGTGTCATATGGTTGATGAGCCTTCACTCCCACTCTGCCACTAGTGACCTCCAGGCGATCACATCCCATGGCCAAGATCCTTATTTTAATTTTTCTCCCAGCAGCATTCTGCATAGTTTATAACTTGCCTCCCTCTTCCAAGTAGTTTTGTTGAAATATGATTCACATACCATAAAATTGATCCACTTAAAATGTTCCAGAGTCTTCAATGTATTTGTAGGCAAGTGCAGTGGGCACTGTGGTCAACTTGAGAACATTCCCAGCTCAGAAAGCAGCCCACTATTCTTCAGCTGTCCTCCCCAGCAACCCCAGACTTAAGCAGTTGCTAAGCTACCACTTTCCATCTCTTTGGATTTGCCCATTGTAGACAGCTCATATATATGGAGTCATATAACTTGTGGTCTCCTGTGACTGGTGTCTTTTACTTCACCCAGTAGTTTCAAGGCTCATCCATGTTGCCACAGGTGTTTGTGCTTTATTTCCATTGTATAAATAGATCATATTTATTTATCCATTTGTTAGTTGATGGACAATTGGGTTAGTCCCTCCTTTTGGCTATCACAAGTTCTTATTGAGAATATGATTTGCAAATATTTTCTCCCATTACATGGGTTGTCTTTTGGTAGTGCCTGTCCATTGAAGCATGAAATGTTTTAATTTTGACAAAGTCTGATAGATCTATCTTTTCTCTTACTGCTCTTGTTTTCGGTGTCACCTGTAATGATTCACTGCCAAAATTGGACATCATGAAGATTTACCCCTACGGTTTTCTTCTGGAATTTTAGCTCCTACATTTAGATGTTTGATCCATTTTAAGTTAACTTTTGAATATGGTGTGAGGTAGGGGTCCCAACTTCATTTTTTAAAATGATTTTATTTATTTATTTGACAGAGAGAAACACAGCTAGAGAGGGAACACAAGAAGGGGGAGTGAGAGAGGAGCCTGATGTGAGGCTTGTTCCCAGGAGTCCAATCGTGACCTGAGCCAAAGGCAGACACCTAACAACTGAGCCACCCAGGCACCCGATCCAACTTCATTTTTTTGCACATGGCACTCCAGTTGTCTCAGCACCATGTATTGAAAAAGCTATTCTTTCCCCATTGCGTGATCTTGTCAAAAGTCAGTTTGCCATAGACACACTGATTTAGTTCTGATAAATCAGTACCATACTGTAATGATTACTGCTGCTTTATAGTATGTTCTGAAATCAAGAAGTGTGTCTTTCTAGTGTGTTCTTTTTTTTTTTTTTAAGATTTTATTTATTTGACAGAGAGAAACACAGCCAGAGAGGGAACACAAGCAGGGGGAGTGAGAGAGGGAGAAGCAGGCTTCCCGCCGAGCAGGGAGCCTGATATGGGACTCGATCCCCGGTCTCTGGGATCATGACCTGAGCCGAAGGCAGTCGCCCAACCAACTGAGCCACCCAGGTGCCCCTAGTGTCTTCTTTTTAAAATTAGTTTTTAACTATTTTGTATTCTGAGTCCCTTGAGCTGAATATGAATCTTACAGTCAGCTTGTCAATTCCTACAAAGAGGTCAGCTGGAATTTGGATAGGAGTGTGTCGAATTCAGATCAGTTTGGGGAGTACTGCTATCTTAACAGCAGCATTGTGTCTTTTGGTCCATAAACATGGGATGTTTTCCATTTATTTAGAGAGACTTTAATTCCTTTCAACCATGCTTTTTAGTTTTCCAGGTATACATTTTGCACTTCTTTGCTTTAATTTATTCTTAAGAAGTTAATTTTTTTCGATGTTGTCAGAAATGGAGTTGTTTTCTTAATTTCATTTTTGGATTGTTTATTGAAAGTACAGACATGCATCTGATTTTTGTATGTTGATCTTGCATCTGTAATCCTACTGAATTCATTTTTTAGTTCTAATCATATTTTAAATAAGTTCCTTAGAATTTTCTCTACATAAGATTATGTCAGCTATAAGAAGAGATAGCTTTACTTCTTCCTTTCTAATATGGATGCCTTTTATTTCTTTGTTAATTGCCTTGGCTAGAACCTCCAGTAAAACATTGAATAGAAATGGTAAGAACAGACATACTTATCTTGGTCATGATCTCATGGGGGAAGGCATCCAGGATTTCACCAGTAAATATAATGTTAGCTGCAGGGTTTTCACAAATACCCTTTGTCATTTTGAGGAAGTTCCCACCTATTCCTAGGTTGTTGCATGTTTTCATGCCAAAGGATGTCAGATTCTATCATTTGCTTTCTCTGCATATGGTGAGGTGATCACATGGTTTCCATTGATGTGTATTGCATTAATTGATTTTTGGATGTTAAATCAACCTTGCATTCTTGGGATGACTCCCACTTGGTCATGCTGTAACATTTTTGAGTAATTGCTGGATTAGTTTTGCTGATATGTTGTTGTGGATTTTGCATGTATATTCATAGGAGATATTGATCTGTAGCTTTCTTGTACTGTCTTTTTCTGGTTTTGGCATCAGGATGATGTTGGCCTAAAGGAATGACTTGGGAAGCGCTTCCTCCTCTTCTATGCTTAGAGGAGTCTGTGAAGAATTGGTATTGATTTTTTTTTTTTTTTAACGTTTGGCCCCTAATTCTTTCTTATGTGAGTTCAGATTTGTTGTTGGGTTTCTCTAGAGACTTTTTCATTTCAGATATTGTGCTTTTGAACTCCAGGATTGATTCTCTCTCTCTTTTTTGTTTCTCCCAATTTTTCCATCTCTTTTATCTATTCTTTGTTTGGTGAGACATAGTCGTACTTTAGTTCTTTAAACATAGTTTTAAAAGTTCTTTGAACGTATTTATACTGACGGATTTAAACTGTCTCTTAAATCCAACATCTGGGTCACCTTAGGGACATTTTCTGCTGGCTGCTTTTTAGCCCCGTGTATGGACTACATTTTTCTCTTTCATTGCATGTTAATATATGTTGAAAACTGGATATTTTAAATAACATATTGTAACAATTCTGTCATCAGCTCCTCTGCCTCTAGGGACTGGTGTTGTTGCTGGGTTTTTTTCTTTGTTTGTTGGCTCGCTCTTATTTTTCCTTTTGCTGCCTCTTGGTTGGGTCCTGGACTAAGGGCTATATTCTCTCCAGTGCAAACCCCTGAGTTCTCTGCTCACATTTTCATCAAGTTCTTGTTTATACTTTCAAGCCTGGCTTCCTAGGGTTCCCCCCCACCTTGTGAATACAATTTAGCGCTCAGGCAGTGATCGATGGGAAGTGTTCCTTAACCGCCTTAAGCCATTTGTTTCCCATCCCTTGTCAAGATCATCTGGGAGGGAAGGTACACCTTCAAATGTCAGGGGATTTAAAAATTGTCGCTAGTTTTCACTTCCTGCTCGGGCAGGACCTGTGAGTCAGGCATAGCTGCTAAGCCTCTCAGGAAAATGCCAGATCTCTTCCAAGTTCCCTTTGGCTTCCTGGTTATCCAGACCTTCTTTTTACATTTTTGGCCAGGCTCATTTGCTCCCACAAAAATCACAGCCTCAGGCAACTGGGAGTTACCAGCAGATTCCTGTGTTTTTTTTTTCAGTTAACAATCCGTCCCAGTCTCGCCCCAGCACGGCTGCAGCCCCCGGTTTAAAATGACGGGACCCACTGCTGTCACCAAGCTTCAGTTGTTTTTCTTGATTAGATAGTTTTTAGTTCCTTCTCTCCACCTGTTGTTAATTTCCTGAGTTCCAACATGGTCGAATTTCACTGTTTTACAGGAGTCTCCGTTGCGTTGGGGGGAGGGAGGGTCTACTGAGTTCCTAGCTCTACCGGTCTTAGCGTAATGCTTTTGAGTTCCAATGTGTCCCAGGTAGCAGCAGGTGGCTTTAATTTTGGGGTGGCGTTTTTCCTCAGGTTCCTTATATGTTCGCTGGTTGCACAGTATGTCATTTCGATCTCTGGTCATCGTGAATGAAGCCACCAGACTCTCCCCTACAAGTCCCGAGGTGCGACCACACATTTTCATTTCCTCTGCATTAATACCTAAAAGCGGGATCGCTGGGCTATGCAGCAAGTGTATGTTCAAAGCCATGAGAAACCATCAAACTGTTTATACGAAGTGGTTGCAACAGTTTGCATTCCAGCCAGTAAACAGGAGAGTTCTGCTGTTTCACATAAGATCGCAGAGATGTTAGGGTGGGTTTTTTTTTTTACCCTTTTAAATTGGTAGCGATTCTAATAAGCACACTGTGGCATCAGATTGTGGTTTCCAATTATATTTACCTGAGGCTTGTTGATGCCGAAAATCTCTCTCTCTGCTTATTTTCCCTCCGTGTATCTTCTCTGGTGAAGTCTATCTGTTCGAATCTTCTGCACGTTTCAAAACACTTTTTGAGGTTTGAGAGTCTATATTATTGGGATAGAAGGCCTTTATCAGGAATGTATTTATCAAATATTTTCTTCTCTCTGTGGCTTTTTTCATTAATATTAATAAAGCAGTCTTTCAAAGATTAGATTTATTAACTTTGATGCAATCGATTAATTTTATTCTTTTATGATTTGTGATTTTGGGGGGTCATACATAAGAAAGCTTGGATGGACTCGAGGAAGGACATAAAGATTTTCTCCTATGTTTTCTTCTAGAAGTATTATAGTTTTAAGTGTTTATTTAAGGGTCTCTGGTCCGTTTTGAGTTAATTTTTGTGTAAGGCATGAAGTAGGAGGTCAGTTTCATCATTTGCATTTGGATGCTTAGTTATCCCATCACCATTTGTTGAAAAGACGATTTTTGAGCCATTGTAGTGCTTTCCAAGTATATCCAAATTGGCCACATGCGTGGGAGTCTGTATTCTGTTTCTAGAATCTCCGTGTTTTCCCATTGATCCATATGCCTGAGCTTTCACCAGTACAATGCTATCTTGATGACCAGAGCTTTATAATAAATCTTGGGATCGGGTAGTATAAATCTTCGAACTTAGCCCTTCCTTTTCACTTGGCTCTTCTAGTTTCTTCACCTCCCATAGGACTTTTAGAATAAGCATATGAATGTGTGTGAAGCAGGCCCCTGGGATCTACAGATCAATTTGGAGAGGCTTGAAGCCTCAACCATAATCCGTCTTCTAGCCAATGGGCATCATTTCACGTATGTAGGTCTTTGTTTTCTCAGGGCTCTGGAGGTCTGGCATACAGACCTTGCATGTATCTTTTTACATTCATATCTGAGCATTTTACTTCGGTGCTATGGTTAGTTACTCTGTTTTGAAGTTTTTGAACTTTCACACACTATAGAAAAATGACTGATTTTCATATATGGACCCCATAACATGCAACGTTGGTAGATTCACTTAGTTCTAGAAGCTTGGCTGCACATTCTTTGGGATTCTCTGCATAAATGGATATGTTGTCTGCAAATAGAGACTTTCGTGTACCTTCTATATCTCACTGCCTTTTGGCCCTGGGTGTGGCCTCCAGCCCATGCTGAGTGGAAACTACAGCTTGGCGCTCCTTGCTTTGCTCCCCATTTCAGAGGGAAAGGTTCAATCTTCTTCATACTTCTGTGTGATATCAGCTGTGGACAACTAATCTTCTGCTGTGACCGTCCGTGAACATTTCACGTTAGGTGCTTGTATTTTTCAGTTCTAGAATTTCCACTTTATTCTGTTGGAAACAGTTCTATATTTGTTTCCTTATTATGTATAGTTTTCTTTAAATCTAGGATCATGTTTCTAGCAAGTTTGACATGTTTTGTTTACTCATTCCATCATTTCTGCTTTAGGTTGGCATCTATTTTTCTGACAGATTTAAGAGTCATGCCTTTCCTTTTTCCTTCCCTTCCCTTCCCTTCCCTTCCCTTCCCTTCCCTTCCCTTCCCTTCCCTTCCCTTTTTCCTTCCCTTCTCTTCTCTTTTCTTTCCTTTTCTTCCCTCTCTCCCCCCATCCCTTCCTTCCTTTTGTCTTTCTCTTCTTCTTTCTTCTTCCCTCCCTCCCTCCCTCCCTTCCTTCCTCCCTCCCTCTCTCCATCCTTTCTGTTGTGATACCATTTTGCTAAGTGGCTGGTTTCGTCTTCTCCTGCATTCAGAATGTTGAGGTTCGTTCCAGTGGGGGTTCATTTTCAAGTAGATAAGCTTTTCTTTTGGAGACATTTGTAAACAATGTAACCTCTACTCTCCAGTGGCTTAATTCTACCTTTCAGGCGTGGCCTCTCCCACCCTTCCACAATGGCCGGTGGGCAAGCAGTGGTCTGTGAGCTCTGGAAGTGTCCCGCTCACAGCAACCCAGCACTGCTCCTCGCCCAGCCTCGCGGAGTCTTGCCTGGCACCTGCACCGCATGTTCTTCAAAGACCCAGAGATTTCCGCAGCAACATCTCTACCCTTCTCATTTTCAACCTGACTCTACAAACTCCAGCAGCCCCGGGAGCCCTGACCTTCCATCCTGCCCTGCTCATCCCCATCAGACCCCGGTGCTCCTCCCATGGACCTGACCCCAAGGTGGTTCTCAGCAGGGGCGCCTGGGGGGCTCAGACGGTGAAGCACTGGGACCCTTGATTTCAGCTCAGCTCTTGATTTTGGGAGTTCGAGCCCCACACTGGGCGGGGAGTCTACTTGAAAAAAACAAAGCACAAAGTGATTCCCACTGGAACGTTGATCAATGTCATTGTTTGTTTCTTCTAGGCACCTCCCACCTGCTCTGCTGGTTGACTATGGCCAGAAAACGTTCGTCTCCATTTCCTGTGGCCACTATCACAACCTGCCACAAACTTGGTGGCTTTGAAATAAGAGACATTTATTCTCGTACGGCCCTAGAAGCCAGAAGTCCTCCAACACTGCCCTGGTCCCAAACCAGGTGTTTGCAGGCTGAAAGCTCTTGAGGAGAAACTTTCCTTGCCTGTTCTGGCTTCTGGGGTCCTCAGCTCATGCCTCTCCCCCCAGTCCCAGCCAGCGTGGTGGCACCTTGCTCCCGTGGCCTCACTGCCACCTTCTTCTCTATCCAGTCTCTCTGTCCTGAGGACACTTATGATCGCAGTTAGGGGAACCTGGGTGACCCAGCCTTACCCCCCCCCCCCCAATCTCAAGATTCTTAAGTTAATCAGATCATGAGCTAAACCAAACTTCTCACTCTGGAACTTTGAGGCATCCGGGACAACACAGTTGGATTACGGATGGGCACATCGAGGCCACAGAGCCATCTCAAGGTCCAGAGGGAATAGAGAGATGTGTAGAGTTGCGTCTTGGAGGGAAAGGAGCTGAGCCTTCCTGAGGGGAGCCGAGGAGGCTGGGGGACACTCTCTGTGGGCGTGTGACTGGGAAATGCCCACCCTGGGAGTGTCTCTCTCCTGTGACATGGCCATGGGGTGTGAAGGGCAAGGGAGATGGCGTCTGTCCCTCTCAGTCTTGTAGACATCTCTCCAGCTCCTGCCTCTGATTCCCCCCTGAGCCCCAGGCACTGCCACAGACTCCTCCCGGGCCTTCCTGCCGCTCACTCCTGGCCACGGCGATGCCTCCTCCGCAAATCCGGCCACAGGCTTCTCTCAGGGTCTTTTAGACGGAGCCTCCAATGTCTGGCCTGCCGTTCTAGGCCCTGCCTGAGCTGCCTGCCCTCATATACACCGTGAGCTGGGGAGCAGCCACCCCAGGGCCCAGGAGGTCCCTGTCTGCATCCACTCTGCCCGTCGCCTGCACACGCCTGCTCCCTGCCTCCCCCAGCCTAGTCTGCATTCTTGGTCAATGTGGCAGGGGACTCTTCCCCCAAGACCGGTAACTTCCTTTGTGTTGACCTCTCCCCAACTGCCAGGAGTGCCTGGAGGAAACCCTGTCTCTGCACCCCCAAACCCCAAGCAGGGGCTTGGAGGCTCCTGGCAGGGGGAGGAAGGAAGGGAGAGAACAAAGAAGAGGAAGAGGGAGAAGGGGGGGACCCCATGCAAGAAAGCCAGAACCCTCATCTCCTCCTCTCATCCTGTCCTGCTGGGGACAGAAGGGACTAGAAGCAGACAGACGGGAGCCAGACCCAGAGGCAAATCGTCAAGCCCAGTACTTTCCAGAAAGTTCCAAGGACAGAGAGGCACTTCTGCTTGTATCCAATCCAGGCAGCAACTTCCTTCTCTCCCTCCCCCTCCCTTCCTCCTTCCACCCTCTCTCGCTTCTTCCTCCCTCCCTTCTTTCCTATCTTCCTTCCTTCCTTTCTCCCTCTTTCTTCCTTAAGGTGGTGATATAGATATCTAATTGAGGGATCTGACTTTAAAAGTGGGGTATCAGCAATGTCCCCTCTTTCCCCAGCAATGCCCCACCTCAATCTCTGCCTCCCCCAAAGACTGACCACAGCACCCCCACTGGGGGCTGAGTTGGCCTCTCCTAGTGGACAGGGGAACCATGTGACCCCTGGGCTTTGACACCACCATCAGATGAAGAACTGTAGCCGTGGAAGGTGACTGATCCTCACTATGGGCATAGGTCTTACCCGGGGAGCACAGGGAGGCACAGCAGACCAGGGACCGCTAATCGCCCCTGATGACCTGGGCCCCAAAGACTCCCCAGTCTTCCCAGAAGGGGACGGGCGGCTGCTGCCCCAAGGGAGGGGACAACAGGCTGTGTAGGAGGGCAGGAGGGACTGGGAGGGATTGCGTCTCACCGCAACTTGGCGCTCACTGTTTTCTATGTGATATCATGGGGAGTACTAGACGGGGCAGGCAGCCTCCTTGGAGTCCTCGGCAAGGGATCCCGATGGGGGGGCGGCCAGACTCAGGTCGGAGGGGAGAGTGAGTCATGAGAAGGGAGATGGTGGCAGCTGCGGAGCAGGGTCCTACCTGGACAAGGCCCTGGGCCCTGGGGCCCAGACACCCCGTGCCCTCCACTCGGGCCTGCCCCGCCGCCGTGTGCCCCCACCTCCTCCCGCCTCTCCTGTCCCACTCTCTGGTTCTGCAGACATAAGCCCCCAGGGCTGGGGCTGGGGGTGGGGAGGGCAGGAAGTAAGGGGAGCAAAGCCCGAGGCCATGGTGGACCTCCCCTTGGGGCCTTCCCGTGCTCTCCAAATTGAGTGGAGCGATAGGATTTAAGGCCTCGGCTGGACAGCAAAGAAACAGCAACTAAATTACCCCTGGGTCGGGGCCCCAAGGCGAGGAGGAGGCCACGCTGGCCGACAGGAACAGTCTGGCACTCCTGCCAGCCCCAGGAAAAGAACTTTTTTTTGGTAAGCCTTTTGGAAAATGGAAATCTGTCTGCATGCTCTCCCTCTCGGCACCAGCGCCCAGCACCCATTCGTGGGTCTCAAAACTCAGGGATGCAGCTGTTTTCGGTAGCTCCTTGCCAGAGACGGCATAGGGGCCAAGTCCTCTTGGCCTCAAGTGACCCCGGTGTCCAAGGCTCCTCGTCCAACACCTCGCGATCGAAGGAAAGTGCAGTGGATCTGGGGGTGGCCTCCAAAGCAGGGAGACACTGCAGTTTCCGAAGGGCATCCCCGCTGGGGACCTCGGCCAAGGAGCTCGAAGGCACCGTCCACAGCCCCTCCAAAGGCAGTGAAAAGCCCACCTCCGGGGCCGGATTCCTAAAGAGGCCAGCACCAGATCGAGATGCTTCTCATGGTCACACCAGAAAACTGGGGACAGGTGTCCTGGGCCGGCGGAGGCCTCAGAGACCTGGGCCAGGACTAGAACCCTTCCCAGCCTCTGGGAAACCTATGGTAAGCAGTGGCCGGGAGCTCAGCTCCCTCCTCATGGCCCAGTTCATGGAGAGACAGATCCTGGAACGTTCTTCCTTAGATGAAGCCAGTTTGCCTCTCTGGCATTTCACACAGAACCATCACGGGCTTTGAGTTTTTTAGCCTAAGCTGGAAGGGAGCTTGCGTACCATCTGGTTAATCCTCCTCATTTCAAAGATGGAGAAACCAAGGGCCAGAGAGGGGCAGTGACTTACCTTCAGTCCCACAGCAAGGTAGGTCCCACGGCAGGGCGGGAGCCCCACATCCAGACAAGCTGGAACGGGCCGGTCCCTTTGACAAAAGGAAGTCTCCTCCCCATCTAGCCTCCGCTGGCCTGAACAGGCCTGTCCTCCCCTTCCAACTCGCTCAGCTTCTAGCCGGTTCTGCTGCTGGTAATGCTCACTCAGGCCCGTCCGGAGGAGCCTGGGCAGCCTCCGTCCGACATGGCCTCGCCTCCCATCCTGGAGCCGCCTGCCCAGGCCCCTCGGGCCATCCTTGCCGGGTGTGCGAGGCACCGATTTCCTCCATAGGCCCCCCGGGGCCCCTCCTCGGGGTCCCCTCCAGCTCTCTGTACCTTGGTTGGAGTAGTTCCTTACAACCTAGTGTGCACTTCCTGTCGCCAGGCCACCTGCTGCATTCCGGAAAAGGCCCTTTCCTCTCCTGTCCTGGGGACCGCCAGAGACAGTCCCGGGACAGACCTGGAGCTGAACATGATGGGACCGTCCTGCTTTGCTGATGTCATGTGAGCGGGCCACCCGCCCCAGTTAGAGCAGATGAAGGCGAGGACAACTTCGCGGTCAGGGGCCTTTCTGCATAGTCCACGGAAAAGAGAGAGGAAGTTGGACCAAGAATGACCATACCACACAGACGATGGCAAACAAGAAGTACCTTTGGGTGTCTTGACCCTGGATGGGGAGATGGGGGAACAGAAAAGCCTGGGGCTCCCACCGAGGATGGCCAAGCCGATGGTTGGGTGGACAGAGGCCCACAGTAGACGGGCCACCTCCATTTCCAGGGCAGTGAGGACGGAGCAGGGTGGGGGCACGCCTCCAGCCTTCAGTCCCTGCTACTCAGGCGACCTTCAGCAAGATTCAGACAATTCGATTTAATTTAATGAATACATTATTTTAATGTGGAAGTCCTTTTTTAAAAAAAAGGGAGTTTAAAAAGTTTTTAGAATTCAAGCACCATTGATGTGCAGTAAAATGATCTCAAGTGACCAGCTTGATCACTTTTAAAAATGCATACACCCATGTAACTAACTCACACATCAGAACACAACATGCCTGTCACTCTAGAAAGTTCCACTGTTCTCCTGGAGGCAAAGACACTGCTCCTCTCCAGGGCAGTCACTGTTCTGATTCAGTTCCCCATACATTGGTTGTACTGCTCTAGAAACTGATGGGAATCCACCCATTCATATGTTTGCTTCTAATTTCTCTTATCTGGCAGCCCATCTGGAGATTCATTCCCATTTCTGTGTGTACGTTTTCCTGTTATTGCTTCATGGTATTTCGTTCTTGGGAAGATCACGGTTTTCCTGTTGGCATTTGGATTATTTACAGTTTGGGACTATTAGGGGCAAATATGCAGCTATGAACATTCTCGTAAGAATACTCTCATGGGTCTATGTCTGTTCCTCTCTTGGACAGAGACCCCAGTTTAGAAGGAGTGGCTCATAGGGAAACTGTATGGTTAACTGCATAAGGGACTGCTGGCCAATTTTTCCAAGTGCTTTTGCCACGTTCCCCTCCTGTGGCAGTGTGTTCCGGGCGCAAACATTTAACGCCATTGGTCTTAGTCTCGTCCACAGTCATCACGCAATAAGACAAGCGGTGGCGTCCCACTGCGGTTATGACTGCTCTAGCCCCGATGGGCAGTCTAATGCACTTTGTGCCTGTTCGCGGGCTCATTGCCCATTGGTGTGCCTCCTCTTGGGACGTGTCTGTTTGACCCTGTTACTCATTTAGTTTTTTTCTTTTTATTATTGAATTCTAAAAGTTGTTAATATATTCTGAGTATGGGCCCTTTCCCCGCTGTATGTATTGCAAATATTTCCTCCCATCTCTAGTTCTCCTTTTCATTTTTAAATTTTTTCGGTAACTTTTTGATTTGGATATAAATTTGCAAGAATAGTCCAAGGGACTCCCTGTACACCCTTCACTCAGATTCAGCATTTGTTTTCCTTTTATTACATTTGCTTGACCACTCTTGCATGCCTCCTTTCCTCCTCAGGTACTAAGCATGTGCACACATATGTGTGTATTGATCTGCAAACACATGTTTATATGTATGTACATTATGTATAAAATACACATAAACATATATAACATGTCTACATATAGGACGTGTGCGTGTGTCTAATTTCCCCCCTGAACCGTTTGCAGAAAAGTTGGGGACATCATAACCCCCTTACTCCACCGTGTGTGTGTCCCAAGAAAAATATTATTTTCCAAACCCACAGAAGAAATATCAAAATCAGAACATTTGACATTGGTACAATGTTATCATCCAAACCACAGCCCATGTTTGCCTTTCATTAATTGTTACAAAATGTCCAGGGCAATGAGGGTGTTGCAAGGACAGGATCTAAGAGGAGCACTTGGAGTTCTCTACTGTGAAGTTACGATGTCCTCTGCTAATTCAGAAGTAATATGAGTCTATTAGTCAGCTTGGGCTGCCATAAGAAAATATCCCCGACTGGGGGGCTTCAGCAATGAAAATGGTATTTTCTCATAGTTACAGTGCCTAGAAGTCTGAGATCGACATGTGGGCACGTTGGTCTCTCTAGAAGCCTCTGTCCAGTCTGGGCTACCTTGTCACTGTGTCCTCATATGGCCTTTCCTCCATGTGTATGTCCTTGGTGGAGTCTCTTCCTCTTCCTGTAAGGACACTGGTCCTATCGTATTAGGGTCCCTCCACATGACCTCATGGCACCTTAGGAACCTCTTTCACAGGTCATTTTATAAGGTAATGGGGTGTAGGGCTCCAACATGTGAATTTTGGAAGGACACGATCCAGTGACTAACAAGGACACTTTGTTCTGTCTTTTTAAGTGGGATCCACACCCAGCATGGAGCCCAATGCAGGGCTTGGTCTCATGACCCTGAGGTCAAGACCTGGGATGAGATCCAGAGTCAGATGCTTAATCCACTGAGCTGCCCAGGTCCCCCAGGGACACACTGCCACTAAGTACCCTATTCCTCACCTGTCTTTCAGCCAGTAGTTTAAGCAAGCATTGAGGATTTTCTGGCTTCATTTTTCCTTCCTTCTATTTTATTAGTTGGCATTCTTCTGAAGAATGAGCTTTCCTTTCCCCACACTTATTTATGTACATATTCATTTTAGTATCGCTATGTGGGGTTTTATTATGTTTAATGGATTATAGCCCATAACTATTGTTACTTATTTTTGTGCTCCAGTTGTTCTAAATTTGACCAGTAAGAGCTTCTTTAAGCTGATTTCTGTTTGTTTGGTTTTTTTTTACATGTACCTGTTTTTTTTTTAATTGCTCTATTTTTTAAGAGCAGTTTTACACTTATGAAAGAAATTGAAGAAGACACAAAAAGATGGCAGAGCATTCCAAGTTCATGGATTGGAAGAATAAACATTGTCAAAATGTCTATACTAACCAGAGCAATCTATACTTTCAATGCCATTCCGATCAAAATTCCACCAACATTCTTCAAAATGTTGGAACAAACAATCCTAAAATTTATATGGAACCAAAAAAGACCCCGAATCGCTAAGGAATTGCTGAAGAAGAAAAGCAAAGCTGGGGGCATCTCATTACCTGACTTCAGGCTTTATTACGAAGCTGTGATTACCAAGACAGCATGGTACTGGCACAAAAACAGAGAAATAGACCAATGGAACAGAGTGGAGAGTTCA
>PITA01019274.1:0-38017 GCA_004023965.1 Spilogale gracilis | reverse complement strand
GGAAGAGGAGGGAGAGAGGGAGGGGAGGAGGAGGAGAAGAAAAAAGAGAAGAAGAAGAAGAAGAAAGAGGAGGGGGGGAGGAGGGAGAAAGGAGAAAGAAGAAAGAAGCAAGAGGAAGGGAAAGGGGTTGCGCACAAGAAAGAAAAGAAAAGAAAAGAAAAAAGAAAAGAAAAGAAAAGAAAAGAAAAGAAAAGAAAAGAAAAGAAAAGAAAAGAAAAGAAAAAAGAAAAGAAAAGAAAGATAGAGAAAAAGAGAGAGAGAGGGAGGGAGGGAGGGAGGAAGGAAGGAAGGAAGAAAGGAAGGAAGGAAGGAAGGAAGGAAGGAAGGAAAAGACATTAACTTTAAAATTGCTCTTGGGGCGCCTGGGTGGCTCAGTTGGTTGAATGATTGCCTTCGGCTCAGGTCATGATCTCAGACACCCGGGATTGAGCCCCACATCAGGCTCCCTGCTTGGCAGGAAGCCTGCTTCTCCCTCTCTCACTCCCTCTGCTTGTATTCCCTCTCCAGCTGTGTTTCTCTCTGTCAAATAAATAAAATCTTTTAAAAAATTAAAATTAAAATTGCTCTTATATTCAGCAGTTTTGCTAAATGCATCTATTATTCCCATAATTTATCTATAGATTCTTTGGACTTTTGATATGTATATTATTACAGTATTTATTGATAATAATAGCCTTCTTTCTTTCTTTCCAAACCTTATACTTTTTATATTTTAGTCATATTTAATTAACAGGATCTCCTGTTCAATATTGTTTATTCTATTTACATTCACACAATTACTACTGTATTTTGGTCTAAATCAATTATCTAACAATTTGTTTTTTATTTGTCCTGTCTGCTCTATGTACCTTTTCTTTCCCTACCCTAACCTCCCTCACCTCCCTCCCCCTGCTTTCTTTTGGAATTATTTGCTATTTTTAACAATTATTCCAGTTCTACCTCTTTTATTTTATTTTATTTTACTATTTCATTGTGGTAAGAACCATTAACATGAGATCTACCCCCTTGACTAATTTTTAAATGCACCACATATATTGACTTTAGGTATAGTGTTGTACAGCTGGCTTGTGCTTTGATTAGTAACTGCCAAGTCCCCCCCCCCCTCCCCGGGGCACTGGGAACCACTATTCCATTCTTTGATTCTGTGAATTAACTAATTTCTTTGCAGATGCAAAAGGGTGTAGGTGTTTTCCATAGTGTCTACATTCTTCAACCTTAAAAAGAAGAAAATTTGACAATATGCGGTGAGAAAGATGAACCTTGATATCATTATGCTAAGTGAATTAAGTCATAGAAAGACAAAAACTGCATGATTTAAATTATAGGACATATTCACTTCTATTAGCTTCTCTTATTCTTTTACTGTTGATCCTAGAGATGACCATATTCAAGCTGTTGTATAAATTACTAATCTTACCTCTGCCAACATGAGGACCTTAGAAAATTGAACCATTGTTTTTGTGTATTTAAAGTCTCAGGACCTTAGGAAATTGAACCATTATTTTTGTGTATTTAAAGTCTCAGTATATTTTAAACTCCATGAAACATCATTGGTATCATTTATTACAATTAGCATCATTTTATATTTGCCTGTATATTTACTTTATGTTGTGGTGCATGGTGTTTTGTTGTTTATTTCCTCTTGAATCTATACATTTTCATTTGGGATTGGTTTCTTTCTTCCTGAAAAGCATTTGTTAGTATTTTAGTTTGGGTCTGGTGGTGATGAATTTGTACAAGTTTTATTATTTTTTTAAATTTTAATCTGTATTTTACCTTTATGCTTGAAAGAGTTTTCACTGGCTCTAGAATGCTAAGATGGCAGTTATTTGTTTGCTTTTTCTTTAGTGTATTCTCACCCAATTTTGCTATTACTTTTCAGAAGATAGTTATCAGTCTAAATGTTTTTTCCATTTTTGCCCTATCCTTTTTTTAATAATTTATTTTATTTTTCAGTGTTCCAAGATTCATTATTTATGCACCACACCCAGTGTTCCATGCAATATGTGCCCTCCTTAATACCCACCACCAGGCTCACTCATCCCCCATCCCCCTCCCTTCCAAAATCTTCAGTTTGTTTCTCAGAGTCCACAGTCTCTCATGCTTCATCTCCTTGTTTGATTTACCCCAGTTCACATTTCCTTGACTTCTCCTAAATGTCCTCCGTGTTACTCCTTATCCTCCACAAATAAGTGAAACCATATGATAATTGACTTCCTCAGCTGGGCTTATTTCACTCAGCATAATCTCCTCTAATCCTGTTCATGTTGCTACAAAAGTTGGGTATTCTTCCTTTATGATGGAAGCATAATATTCCATTGTATATAGGGACCATATCTTCTTTATCCATTCATCTGTTGAAGGGCACCTTGGCTCTTTGGACATTTTGGTGATTGTGGCCATTGTTGCTATGAAAATTATGGTACATATGGCCCTTCTTTTCACTACATCTGTATCTTTGGAGTAAATACCCAGTAGCTCAATTGCAGGGTCACAAGGTAGCTCTATTTTTAATTTTTTAAGGAATCTCCACACTGTTTTCAAAGTGGCTGCACCAACTTTCATTCCCACCAACAGTGTAAGAGGGTTCCCCTTTTTCCACAGCCTCTCCAACACTTGTTGTTTCCTGTCCTTTTAATTTTGCCCATTCTAACTGGTGTAAAGTGGTATCTCAATGTGTTTTGATTTGAATTTCTCTGATGGCTAATGATGAGCATTTTTTCATATGTCTGTTAGTTATTTGTATGTCTTCTATGGAGAAGTGTCTGTTCATGTCTTCTGCCCATTTTTTGATGTGATCATCTTTTTTTGGGGGGGGGGGTGTTGAGTTTGAGGAGTTCTTTATAGATCTTGGATATCAGCCCTTTGTCTGTAGTGCCATTGCAAATATCCTCTCCCATTCCATGGGTTGCCTCCTTGTTTTGTTGACTGTTCCCTTTGCTGTGCAGAATTTTTTATTTTGATGAAGTCCCAAAAGTTCATTTTTGCTTTTGTTTGCTTTTCCTTTGGAGACGTGTCTTGAAAGAAGTTGCTGTGGCCGATGTCAAAGAGGCTACTACCTATGTTCTCCTCTAGGATTTTGATTCGATAGATTCCTGCCCCATTCTTTTTTAGACATTTTTTTTCCCTGTTAAGTTTTAGCAGTTTTATTAGGATGCATCTGGGTGTAATTTTTTTTTAATCTTTCTTGGGGTTCATGGTTCTTTTTGAATATGAGGCTTCATGTTCTTCTCCCTCTCTTTCAAATTTCAGATTTTCTTTACTTACCGTGATTTCACTTTGGATATTCTCTTCTCATCTAGATTTGATTGATTTATTGATTCTTTAATTGTGTCTAAATGCTGTTGCTCTGATTGAGTTCTTGATTGGCATCTTTGGGATTTTAACCCCAAATACTGGTTTTACCAGCACCAACAGCAGCCCCTGTGTTCTAGCTTTTGTCCCCCTAACTCCACACGACTTTCTTTGAGCATCAAGACTTCTTGGCTACTGAGCCACCCATTCTGGAACTGACAAAGGAAAAGTTGCCCCCAAGGCAGCATTCTTCTCTTTAAAGTTCTGTCTTCTTCAAAATCTTGACCCTATAATCCTACCATGCCTTACTGGTCTCTCCACACCTTAGACACACACACACACACACACACACACACACACGCACACACACACACACACACACACACTTTCCTAATTGTCCTCAGCAGGAGGCTGCCCAGGTAATCTAAATCCTTCATTATTGAAAGTGAATAGCAAGAAG
This sequence comes from Spilogale gracilis, assembly GCA_004023965.1. NCBI lineage: Eukaryota > Metazoa > Chordata > Mammalia > Carnivora > Mephitidae > Spilogale > Spilogale gracilis. The sequence goes on along the minus strand of PITA01019274.1, from coordinate 34,263 downwards.
TGCTCCTTAAACTCTGTCACATTGGCCTTTTACCAATTATGCCAGGGTATAAATATCCAACTAAATATTTCCCTGTCAAATCACCTTTGACAGTTAACCACATATTTCAGCATTTTTCCAGAGTGCAAAGCATTTCAGAAACTCCTTTTAGATCACTGTTTTGAGAGTCACTTTGCAAATTAGCCACAAGTTAATTTTGGCTACAAAGTTTCATTTTGTTACATTTAAAGTTAAAGAGTTCCTGTCCCCCTCATTTGAAGTACTTTGATCACATACTTAATCAGTATGCATAGGTTTATAACTTTTGCCTACTTAGAAAAAAACCAAATCTGCAGTTTATACATGGAGAGTGGCCACTTCTGAGTACTTACATAAAATATGCCACAGTTTCTGAAGACACTTCTGAGGAAAAGTCCTAAACATTATTTGAAAAACTAGCAATTTTACTAGTGCATGTGCAGAGTGTCCCCAATTGTAACTTTGCAAAGAATGTTAAATGTTTGGCTATGTCGATGTTCTTGTGTTTTAAAAGAAAATGAAACCCTTGCTATTATAGTGGTCAATTTTAAAAATTTAAAAAAAAAAAAAAACTCTCTCCTTTTACCTTTGATCAAATACTGTGGACAGCGGTCAAGCATCAGTGGCATATTCATTTACCAATAACTTTGTTACTAAAATATTTTGATTGTCTTAGAAACCCAGTGAATACTTTTCACCCTTGGGCACTGTCAATTTTGCTTGTGTTCAACATAGTGCCTTGGGGTCGAGAGAGTTCTTCATCCATAAGGTTGCAGACTGCTGCAGACATATGGCTGTGCACAGGAGAGCATCTCTCGCATTTGGAGAAAGAGGCTTTCTTGCCTATTACCAGTAAGGCCTTCAGTGCCCTGCTGCATTAACTTTCATCCCCATTTGGATCTCTCCTCTGATCTGCCTCACATGGGCTGATTAACTTTGATTAAAGCTAAGTCTGGTCAAGTTCTAAGTAACATGGAAAATGTTCGTAGCCCTCCATAGTTTCTTAATCTCCTTAGTACAGCTTCCTGGAAGGGAGTTCATTTTGTTTCTGCATTGCCAACAGTTCCATTTGGAACCGGCCCTGGTTTTGGGAGAGAACCCACACAAGGATAATCCCCCAGCGCAATTTGCATTACCGAACCCTCAGCCTGCACCCCGGGTGTGTGGTGAGACCCAAAGCAGACGTTCTTGGGCAAAAGCATTATTCACAGGGCAGTTGTGCACACAGAAGGCAGTTTAAGTTTCCACTGTATCCTCTGCAGCCCCTTTTGGACTCTAATCTCCAATTTTTCCCCATCCCATAGCCCTTGGAAAATTTTAGAGTCAATTTTTAAAAATTGATTTTAGAGGCCTTGGGAGATTCACCAATGCAGTTGCTGAAAGACAACCAACTCTACTGTGGCTGAGGTATTTCTAGGGCTGGAGCATAGTTGAGAGGGGGTGGAATTAGGATCCTCCCCCCCTTCCTGAGATAAAGCTTTTTCAGAGAAGAAATGTCTGCTTCCTTTCTGGGACCTGGTTGCCCAAGGCTATGTGGGGAGAGAAAAGGTTATTTCAAGTACATGGCTACTTCTACACTTGTACTTCCCAAGAAAATAAAACACTTCTTCAAAAACTTGACAGCCTACAAGCTGGCAGATGTTCCTGTGTGGCCCTAACTAAAAACGCCTTATCTAAGTGAATTTTCATTTTCAGCTTGAATTACCTGGTTTCTCTGGCTACGGTGGTCCAATTAACTGAATCGTTGCCAAATCTACACCTGTTTGTTTTTTTCCCCATGTCTCAAACGTATTCTTGAGCTTAAACAAAGAATGAGAAGCATGTCCAATGAATATAACCACCGTTTTTACAAGCACATCTTGTGACCCCCAAAAGCCTGTGATGATCCTGAGGTCTCAAGGCCAAGTACATGTACTTGCATCATTAAAGAAAATATTCTTGTGGAGAAGAGAGCAAGAGAGGAATATGAGTAGACTTGCCTCTACAATACAGGACAAAATTATCAATGCATGTGAGGTCTGTAAAGGGAACAACAGTTTGTAGGCGCATTTTGAAGAGGTCCAGCTGCATTCGCAAAATAAGGCAAGAGGAAGGGGACATTCGCTTTCGGGCCACCGCAGCCCTTCTTTCAAAGCAGGGACAGGCTCAGGAGGGACAGGCACTCCAACTTAGTTCCACCCTCCCAATTCAGGCTGCATGTTAGCTTCACTGTTGCCTGCTGCCTTTCTTTCATGCTGGCCATTTTCATGGGTCTTCATGAGTCTGTGAAGGTCGCAGAGGTTAAAGAGCTCTGCAATTGTCAGGTTGGGTTAACTGCCCCAACAACAACCCCCCCACCCCCACCCAGCCTCAATGGCTTTACACAGCACAAGTCAATTGCTTGCTCACTTCACGGTCCAGTGGTGGTCAGCAGAACACTTCACTGGTGGCCCCTTCCATTCAGAGCCTCAGAGACCCCAACACTGTTCCTACAGGCAGAAGGCAGGGTGTAGAGGGCTGAGCCAGAGATTTTATTGGCCAGGCCTGGAAACAGTGCACATCCCTTCTCCCCACATTGCATTGGCTGAGATTTAATCCCACCCCTGCTCCCCCTAGCCCCAGAGTGAGGCTGGGACATGCGGCCTAGTTGTGTGTGCCCAGAAGGAAAAGGCAAACAGTTGGTGACTAACTAGCAGACTCTGCTATAAGCAAAAAAAAGGGGGGGGGAGTGGTTTGGGGGGTGCAGGGACTTGCTCTTTACTGCACAAAACTATTAACAGGAACTTTTACAGACACTCTCCTCGACTCTTTTACAAAGGTCTCAGGAAGGGCAGCTTGCTCTTTAAAAAGAAGGCTCCTAGATTCCTGAGACTAAAAGCCCGGGGTATACAACAGGCTTCTGGGGACTCCTATGTTGGGGTCCAGCAAAGAAGAAATCAAACCGTCTGCATGTAATCCCTGGCACTGGAGTGTTAGGAGGTGATACTGTGAGCAAAGAAAGCTGTGCTTTTTGTACGTGGAGAGCCTCATTATCCGCGAGGTGAGTCAGGAAAGGAAGCGAAGGGAAAAGTGTCTATTTTTGGGGGCTGCACACAGCTGAGAGCTGGAGCCTGCCAGGGAGCCGCAGCTGCAGCCGTGCTGCGCGGCTGTCCACCCACCTGCATGCCGAGACGCGCGCCGGTGCTCGCGCCGCGGGGCTGGGCAGCCCTTCTGAACGTTTCCAGAAGCAGAACCAAATATGACAGCATTTCCTCAAGTGTTAAGTAGCCCTTCTATGATTCCAATAAATGAAATATTCCAGGCAAGAAAAGCACTCATCTACATAGAAGAAACTTCATCCAGTTTGCCAAATTTAACTCTTACATTTAAATGCATGTTATGAGAAGCAAAATATCTTAGTCTTGCCTCTAATCCTATTTACCGAGCAGTGGTGGTCCCTCAGTCATCAGAAACCACATCCTATCTAAATACTTTTGAGGCTTACGAGGAGGACAGTTGCCAGGTACAGTAAACACTGGATTAAAGTGATAAAACCAAGCGCTATTTTATGAGCTCATTTAAAATGGTAACCTGGCAACCAGCTTGCTTTTGTCCAAATGGATTACATAGCCATAATTTGCACTCAGAATTTCCAAATAAGTTTCTTAAAAACAAAAGACACTTCCAAGTAAATATTTAAATGGGCACACACTCGGAAAATGTTCAAAGAGAACGTGCCATCCTACAAAGAACTATGTTGTTCTAGAAAAACGCTTGCCAGAATTTCTCCAATTAAGAAATTCAAAAGAAAACAAGGATTATGATTAATGTAATTTTATGTTCTTGGGGGGGTTTCAAAACTTAAAAAAAAGATAAAAGAAAGTAAACTGAGCTATTAGGATAAATTAAGGAATGAACAAACCAACAGGAACCTGCTATTTGTATTACTTGGGAGAAGCAGAATATCGTAGTCCCTCATACAGATCCTTTATGACCATTCATTCACTGGTAGGTAATGAGCACCTGCTTCAACTATATTTGGGTCTGGGTGGGCCCTGAAGATATTAGTGGTAAACAAAACAGACATAGGACTTGACTCCTCAAGCTTAGTTTTCAGGCATTGAAAATGGATGACATTTTTCCACTGGGGAAGTATAGCATATTCTGGGACTTTGTATCTTCTTAGGCTGCAGCATCAGAAAAGACTTTCCAGAAAAAGCGATGTTCAAGTTGAATACTAAAAGGCCAGTCAGAGTGGGATAGTAGAAAGGAGAGAAGAGGGGCTGGAGCTGGGAGATAATTCTTCAAGATTCTACAGCTTGTGCAGAAATACCTAAAAGCCAGAGAGGCCATGGCGAGTTACAAGAATTCAAAGAAATGAGAGCCTCTGGAAAATAGTGGTCAGAGGCCAGAGCGATGAGAAAAGGGGATGCAGAGATGGGCAGTGGGTAGATCAGAGGAGGAATGTGGAACACTAGGACAGAAATAAAAAACATGTGCGAAAGTGACAACTATAACAACATAATATTTATACCCCCATTCTTTTAGTGGCCAAAAAACGTCTATCCTATTTTAACGAGAAATGCAAGGTAAAACTTTTGGATAAATACATAAAGCAGGTGCTACTTAAAACTAGCATCACTTTCCTAGTAAAATCCAAAGAAAGGCTTTTCCTGGAGATTAGACCCTTGTTGGAAATTGTGGCTAGTCTGAACAAACAGTACTTACTGAGTATCTACTACATTTCTACCATGCACTGGTTAGGCAACTGGGGATGACAAAAGACACATATTTGCTGAATCAATCAATGAAAGACATTTCAGACAAAAGCATTTCTCCTTGAGGCACTTAGTTGTAGAAATAAATCCAGAAACCATGAAGCAACTGGGGATAATTGAATGTTATGCTGGGCAGCGTGGTCTGAATCCAGGAAAAGGAAGGATCCAGTGGACAGAATCTTCTCAGAGAAGCTAATGCTAGAATTGGGCCTTGAGGTATGGATACACATATAGAAATGGAAGAGGAGTCAAGGTCATGGAAAGAGTGTGAGCAGAAGCCATAAACCAGGCAGAGAAACCCAGGTGAATGACCTTGTAGGTGGAGAGAGTGTCAAGCAGGACTGGAGCCAATCAAAACTCGGATGCTTAACAATACCCTGTGCGCTTTTACCAGACCAGGCAATAAGGAAGAATCAAACCAGGAACTACCAGATTTCCATCTTCAAGGAAAAGGTGATCCATCTGAGGTGCATAAACTTGCAAAAATAAACAAAGGACCTTATAAAGCAGACATATGCAAGAAGACTCTAGAGACAACAGGTGCTTGGCAGAAAAGACTTAACACTAAAAGTAAATTTTCAGTACTGCACCGTTTGAACTCGAAAGATCCTTTGCAGTTACTTTGGCCACAGAGGGAGAAAAGGGACTTTACAACAACCTATGTGTTTTCAGCATATTTGAGCACACATGCATTAAACCTGTCTTATACATATAAGTGTACCCATGGTTATGATGTTTTAGGTGCTGGCTTTTGCTCACTTATTTTTTATATGGCTTGAAGAATCATTTTGGCTCAATCCTTTTCTATTAATTTAAATCAGGAGGGTTTTTTTGTGTGTGTGTGCTAGAAAGTTGGTATCTGTTCTCTGCTGCACTTGGACTAAACTCTTGATTTCATGAGATCATATACAGGTACACTTATGCAAGGTTTTCTCTACAATCCTAAGATGCTGGCCAAAGAAAGCTTTCCTGCTTTCCCAGGCAAGGAGAGTAACCGAGTCAATTACAGGAGATGTGTATAGTTCTTAAGAGCATGGTGCTCTAGGCAAGTCTGTCTCACAGGGCACAGGGTTAATTAGTGTTTATTAAGTAGTTCAGAGATTAAAAGAAAAAAGAGAAAGAGGGCCGAGTAGCAGCAGGGTGGGGAGGCGGAAGTTTTCCCTTTTCTGGTTCCCACTTTCCTTCTGGCCTCTAGGCTCTCAGACAACCTTCTACCAGCCTGTGGCTTGGGTTACATCTGGAATCCCTTAACTTCTTTGATCCCTTTATGTCTGTTTCTAGATTTGAGTTCAGCAAAAGAGATGGAGTGGATGGACTCTACCTTAGTCTCCTCTGAGTAATAATAGTTACCTTTTTGAGAGTGACTTCATTTTGCCAAGCACTGTGCTAGGTATATGCACAGACATTATCTTATCAGATGATCATAACAACCTTGTGAGATGAAGGCCAGGGTCTTAAATAACTTGTTCAAGACCACACAGCAAGGAGGTGGCAGAGCCATAGTCCAGATTTAATTCTGTTTGGTCCAGTGTCCATGTTCTTTCTCCTCTTTCTGCTTGACTACTTCTAGAGAGAAGATTAATAGTAAGAACCTTAGTGCAATTTATAAGCTCTTTCATGCAGTTCAATTTCAATATTGATAATCTCCAGTAGACAAAACTTGTTTTGAAATAAGTTCTAACCAAAAAGGGCAGCACAAGTTTTAACCAAAGACTCACTGAAAATATTTTTATTGGGCAACTCTGAGGGATTTTGAACTTATATTCATTCTACTTCCCCATCTGTCTGAGCCTTATCCAGGTCATTCAAGATCTATATGTTAATGGCTCAGATGTTCTTCTAAGGACCCAAGAGGCCAGCAGGCAAAAGGACTCCATACCCCCAGTGCTTTCGTTTAAGTCTGGGCTCTTCTTTTGGGTTGGTGAAATCTTCCAAGATGGGAACAATACCAATTGTCTTAGAGCCTGACCTTAGTCACATTCAAACATCTATTTTGTTTCCATTCCAGAACTGTTGTGGGAATCAAGGAAGAAAATGAATATGAAAGAACTTCGAATATTGCAGAATTGTAATTTAAAGACACTGAGCCAGAAAATCTAAGGCACTGACATCTTGAATGTACCTGTTACTAATAATTAAAACTAAATTTTTTCTGCTCTATGTGGAAGAAAAACAAAAGCTTCAGATGAAAGTGTTGAGGTTTGGGGAACTAATTCTCTGATTTGATACAATATATCAGTGTACATACAATTCCTGGACAGAGAGTAAAGATTAACCTATGAATGTCTGCTACCCGCTAGTAGCAATATAAAATGACCTACTAAAAGTCATATTTTCTCTGTAAAATAGGCAGTGATCAATTGATGTGCAGATGCACTGTTTTACATGCATTGGTGATAAATAAAAAAATAAGATTGTCCAGCCATTTACCAATATATCACTCAAGACCAAAATAACTCCTAACAAGAATCTCTCTATAAAGCTGGACAGCAACTTTCATCTCTGGTAAGAAGTTTGCCAAATTTTCTCTCTCCTAATTCTCTATTTGAAGCCATTTAATAAACCTCATAAGAGCTAATATCCCAACTTCGGAGCTCCTCCACCTTGTGTTTCATTAATAAAAACAGATCATGCAATAAAATAAACATGCATAAGGTCTTGGGGCGAAGTTATATTCTGTAGATGATTTTAATAAAAATATGTTTTACTTTGTGAAAAAAAAAACATCTAGTGATAACCTGAAAATATGACACAAAGCAATCTGAAGAAAGGTCATTGACTCAAATATCAGAATCCTAGTGCTATCTCAAACTGCCACCATTTCTTTCCATCAGCTAAATTCATGACAAGGTTTGTTTCTAAAGCAAAAGCAGAGCACATATCACAGGATGATACGGAGTTGTTTCAAAGGGCACTCTTAAAGCCCTGAGGGAGAAGTTGTGTGGAACCATAACAGTATGAAGAAATTTCTGTTGCTTTTTAGTCCACAGTAGTTACTGCATCAACTGAGGTGGGAAGGAGCTGGGCACACAGTAGTCCATTCAACTGTAGATTATAGAGTTCTGCTTTAGTCAGACGCTAGCAAGGAGTAATTATGAAACTCAAGAGGAATTCTGGGAATGGTCCATAGTTTTCCAGTTCTTTCCTCATGAAGAGATTCTGAACTGCTGGAGAGTGACATTGAAGAACCCCAACCAAATGAGACATTTGATCAACCTCCACTCTCATCCCCTTTTCCGGAGAATGGGATTGGAATCTGGTGAGAACTTGGAATTCAGAGGTAACTTCTGAGGATGAGTTCCCCAGTTTTGGAAAAACAGAGTCATCTTCCTATTTGATCAGGGCTTGGAAAAGTAACTGGGGGGGGGGGTCCAGGGGGGTGCATGAGTGTGTGTGCGCATGTGCATAAGGCAGCAAATAATGTACAATTATATATAACAGTTATATGATATTAATGAAAGGCAAATCAAGTGACTCTCCCTCATCAATAATTCTGTTTCAATGTCAATATTTATATGATTGTTCACAGTAGAGACACAGTAGCATACATGATTACTTTTCTTGTTTCAATATTACCATCTTCGTTTTAATTCAACAGCCTCCACACATCTTCTTCCCTCTCTCTGGCTCTTCAAATCATGGTCACTGTTGCCACCATCCTGCCTGCCTCTTCTATCTTTTCACTGTACCCAGTGCCTTTATGGCACTGAAGTCAATTGGAATTCTATACATATTTATATAACTAATTAATATTTGCTCACCCCACAATACGGGAAGCCCACAATAGTAGGAACTGCACGCCTCTTACTTGTTGCTGTGGTTATAACATGACTATGATAATCCTGGTACATAGTAGGTACTCATTAAACATTTATCAAACAGATATATAAGTTTATTAAAACATACTTCAAGTTTTTTGCTAACCACTATGAGGGAGTTACAGATAAATTAGATAGGATTTAGAAGGAGAGATAAGATATGTACCCAGAGAACTCTACTGCAAAGTCATCAATATTATAGTGGAGATATAAGTACTAAGGAAGTATTGTATGTGGAGAGGGTGATTAATTCTGACCACTAATGAAGACAGAATGATTCTATTTTATAAACACTTATAAACACTTACTAACTTGAGTAGAGATCTGTAGACAGTGTGTAACCCACTAACTTATTGAAGACTAATGCAGAGTACCTGTTTTTTTTTTACATTTGGTGTGTACATCAGAGAATGGAATGCCAATCTGAATTTTTACTTTACATTCTAGAGAAAGAAGGCATTATATAAACAACCATACATAATGGAATAGAAGTACTAATTAGGAAAGCATGATTTCTACATCATTGTAATTTTGCTCTCCAGATCCCACTAAAGTGTAAGCATTAATTAATGAATAATATTAAGCTCCTTTAAAGTTATTTGTTGACTGTCCTTACTTACATTTGAACATTTTAAATAAGTAGAACATTTCTTATTTAAAATGTAATGGAAAGACTTAAGAGAAATTATAGTCAATGAAGATAAAATTGCCATAAACACACACTTACATGCTACTGCTAGGAAAGAAAGTTGATATGTCATTTCTGAGGAAATTAACCTTAATATGTTCATACTTTTTAACCAAAAAATTCCATTTCCATGTTATACCTATATTATAAATATTTATAGATGAGATGTTTATGAACATTTTTTATCTATAATAGTAAAGAGTTAAGAACAGCCATAATTTGAAAAAATAGAGAATTGGTTAAATCATGGAAATTAAGAAGCCATGAAAACTATGATTGAAGAGACCATTTTCTCACTCTTCAAACCAGATGAAATTGTATGTGAAATCCTAATATACAGAGAACAGGAGAGTTAAACTTCCCTGATTAAAATGTCCCAGATAACCCAATGTCTTCTGCAGCCATATTTCAATGCTGCTCACGGTACACAAACTACTACTGAGGAAGAATACTAATTGAGGTGGGACTTTTTTTTTTCTTATTAGGCTGTTACAAAGTCCACAGAGAAAATGAGAAGACAGTCTCATCTGAAAATACATGACAAAATACTAATAACAAAATACTAACAGTGTTTGTCTCTAGGCAATGAGATTACTGTTCATTTGCTTCTCTGCTCTTTTCTAGTTTGTGAGTTTCTAAAAACAAAAATGCATTAACTTTGTAAACACAGGGAAAGTTATTTTAAATAATATGTAACCCAGAAGTTTTATTTTCAAAAGGCAGCACTGCTTAAAATGGGATATTTCTGCACTTTTCCTGATAACCATGCCTGCTAAGTGCCCTTCTGGGAGCAGAGGAAAATCTCTGTAGGGCTCCTGTGGCCCTCATCCCCAGCATTTTTTCCTTTTCAGCTTATTTAATATAATCCAGAGAAATGTGTGCCAGTACAGGATCCTAATACACATGATAATGATTATACAGAATTTTATTTTTGAAATTGTGAAAGAGTGCTTTATGAAGGAAAATCATTCTCTAAGTGAAGCTCTCACAACAAAATTAACTCCTACAAATATTTGGTTAGGCAGATGCTATCTGAGTTTGCAAGTGCCAAATGGGAGGTGTTCTTTCCCACTATCAATTGCGGTGCTTAAATGTGTTTTCCTCCAGAATAAATACGTTTTTTTTTGAACAGGATCTCACCAATAAGCAACCCTACAATCAGCTATGCCTTTTTGGCATATGTGGGAAGTGTTGGCTTAAGGGGAGTTTGGAAGGCTATCCCTTGCCATCATCTGTGTATTCTTGGTCCACAATGAGGCAAAACAGAGGAGATCCTCTTTACACTCACCCTAGAGCTTTCCCTTTGGTAGATGCCAGTATCAGCCAGCTGTTGGGGGCTTGTTTGCAAGTATTATTGTAATTCTGCCTGCCTCTGTGGTCTACTCTTATTTACATAACAATTTTCATTAAATAGATTCATGTTTTTGCCAGAATGCTGTTAAAGGTATTTTTAGACCATGCTGTGCATGGAAAATGATCATGTGCCACCTGTAGGTAAAATTAGAATAAAGGCACATTACCAAATTTTAGTTAGGTGATATTCTCTACCACTCCACTGTCCAGAAATGCTGCGGTCATGCGGCCTTGTCTCTTGATAGAAAGAGAAGCCTGGAAAGTGTTATAGGGATGTTAGGGACAGAGTAGTGCCCACTAAAAATTTCTCCTAGACTTCCCCAGGTAATTGAAAAAACATTAAACAGGGCTATTTTTTGATGATGTGATTCAATACTAGTCAATACTAGTCAAATAACCTAGGGGCCAGGCAACAACTCCCCTCTTCCCTCCAGTAGTATATGTCTCCTACTTTGAGAATTACTGCTCTAGAATGATGCTGTGACCACATGGAGTCACCAGCTATTGTCCTCTTGCCCATGTCTCTCTCTTCCCATTGTAAAGAGAAACATCCATCTCTCGGGGCCTTTGCTTCAGTTCAATCACTCAGATCTCAGCTCAGTCTCAGTTCTCATGCTGAGAGGAGAAAACAGGATTCTGTATCTTTATGGCTCTCTCTTATGTTTTCTTGCATGTCTTCACGAGACTTTTAATTTTTTAGCTTTTCTTAAAATGCTATATTCAAATTCAGTCAGGTGCTTTGCTTACCACTGAGTCTGGTATATTTTTGAGGCCCTAAATAAATAATAAATAATGCCACGTCTTACTTCACTACACTTATGTGCTGACAATTTAGTATCTGCATGGGTACCAGATGATGTCATGGCTGTGTGCTTTAAGACTTTCTTTATTACAGCCATGATAGCATTATTTTTAGCACAGCAGGTGTCAAAAAGGTTTATTTTGAAAGAAAGAAAACATAAAAATGAATTATTTATGTGAGTTAAATCAAAATGTACTTGATATAAATGTTTAATCAGTTTTTCACTAACTTCTTTCCATATGCTCTGCCCTGCTCAGTGGTGCAGTTCTAATGGAATTACTAAATATATCTTAATAGCTCAGCATACAGAATTATGCAATGGTACTTACACAAGAGGAATTTTTCAACTTATATTAAACAGGTCAAATGATAAAAAAAAATTCTGTAAGATGCTCACTGTTTTTACAGAAGATTATTATTCTATTGGCTTAGAAAAATTCAGTAAGTTTGACACTTGAAATGTGCTACGTTGACCATATTTAAAGTTTCTCATTCCTTAAAAAAGATGAGAAGATTAGAAAATAACTTTAATTTTGACTGTAATTGCAAATGTTTTTTCCCCCTGCTTTCATAAGTAATCAGCAGATTTGCTGTTACTCCTGGAATATAAATGTTACAGAATTAAAATAAGGATACCAAGGAAGACTACACCGTGACTAAAAGACAATTTTTATGGTACGGAAGAAACTGAAAACTTAGGACAGGAGCAATATTTTATAGTCTCTGCCAGCTTTTCAATTGGCCTTCAACTAGTTGCTTCCATATTTTTCTTTAAATTACATACTTCTTTGAGATCTTTGAGACTAAAGTCCAATTCCTTGTTTTTACTATGCACACTTATTTTTAGAAAAATCAAGGTTTACAAAACACTCATTTTTTATATGCAGAAGCTTCACACATAAAAATCCTCCAGTTTTTAAGGTTATAATCTAGAAGAGAGTCACTCAAGTAAAGGGCTCATGTCCAAGTCAGACGCTGATTTCATAAGCAGGTTTTCATTCTTCGACTGAGATATTCTGATAGTAGCGATCAAAATTATAATGTGTGTCAATGTTCATCGACAGCTGTCCATACACCAGAAAAGTGTTCAACATTCTCCACATTCACTTCAAGATTTTCTCCACATAACCCCATATGGTAGGTGCCAACCATAACCCTGTTTTCCAAAGAAATAGTCGGAACGCTACGAAGGGGATAAATTTATATTCAAAAAGAGAAAGCAAGAAGCTGTATTAGAAGTAGCAGTTTGGTGAAAGAAATCAAAGATGATTTGGGGTTGAGAGTCAACAGGTAAACCTATAGCATGATTTTGGGCCAATGAGACTAGGAATGGAGGGGCAAGGGGAGACCAAGTCCCAGTTTCAACCCCTGAATCTAGACAGGCTTGAAGTTTTCTGGGATGCTTGCCACTGAATTTTTGTTTCTGATTTCTTAAGCACTTTTGAGTTGAGTGTTATTCTCATAATCCTTACTATTAAGAGAGAAAAAACTTTATGAAAAATGTATTAGTACCCTTTTACAAATGAAAAAGTAAGCCTCAGAAAGAAACATTCAAGGACTCACTATTCTATCTGCTATTGCCTGACATCTTTATAAATCTTACTCCAAACTTTCTCAGATTTTAATTTTAAGTTTTTTTGTATTTGAGTCTGTTTGTTCTATCCTTAGTTGCATCTATATTTTTTTTCTAATTATTATTTAATAAAGATGTTTTAGACTTTACAAGCAATAGACTGAAGTCACAGTCTCAAAATTCTCTTAAAGATTATCATTGTTCATTGTCCTGACTCACCTAGGCAGAAATCCACCTAAAAAATGGTTTGCATTCACAATTTCTTCAGCTCATGGTTTGCAGAACATTTGTAAATGAGATGTGAATATTTATAGACGTTTGTGACATTACTACTGCATTTAGAAGCTTTTATACGAAATTATAGATTCATGTAAAGGTTATAAATTAGAAGCTTTACAGAAAATGTCTAAATATTTATGAATTTAACTACATTTAGGAATAAATTTGCAAATTTTACATTTGCTATTTTTTCACATTTATGAGCAAATATGAGTTTTCTAATAATCTATCAAAATGAGTCGGCACTCAGAAAAGCACAAACCCCAGATGGAAATGTTGTCTTCATTTTCTCTGGGCGTCTCCCTCCCCCTCTGTCTCTGTCTCTGTCTCTTTCCTCTCCTTCTTTCTCCCTGACTCCTTCCTCCACCAGAAATAAAATATGCAAAATCCACCAAGGAGATTTCAGTGCTTCCAACAATCCCTGGTATTTATGAGTTGTCAATCATATTATATCTTTATTTTTAACTCTCTAATCAGTCATCCATCAACCATCAGCATCCAGAAAAAAAAAAAAAAAAAAAAAAACTACACTCTGGAACTCTTAAAACATCATAACTAGCCCTTTAAATTATGTTGCTTTCCAACTGAATATACTTGGCATGGACTCAGGTGAAGCCATAGTTCTTGTTGGCCACACGCCTAGGGGAATGGACATGAATAAACTCTCAAAATGTTCTCCTTCTGCACATTTAACCACTGGGAACTAAGGGAGGGGGAAGACTGTCACAACTCCTTGTGTTTCAGTTCACCACCCTACTGTACTGCAGTGCCCTCCATGTAGCTCATCAGCCAGCGTGCAGGCCACCCCGTACGTGACTACTCACAGCCAGGGATCTTGCCTGTACCCTACTCTGACCTCTGGGCCTGGTCATCACAAATAACCACATCAACACTGAAATCTCAACTGACATCCTACTCTTGAGCCCTACCTTCAAGTTGAATTACTCTTGCACATTTCTTTAACCTCCCTGAGACTTTCAGTTCATAAAAATGACTGTCTCATCACTGAATTCCGTCTGTCATATTACCACTTTTCTCCTTATTCAGCTGAAAATCCATGTCCTATCTTTATACTTATCTCCTAGCAAACACTGCTAACTGCCTTGACTCTCTCCTTTTTCTATCCAGCCAAGTTTCAACCTTGGATAAATCCAAGTACCCAAGAGTTGCTGAACCTTGCTGGAGACTAACATACCACTAGGCTGACTTTAAGTCCAGAAACAAAAATGTCAAATGAGTATTCAACCGAGCTGACTCATCCCCTGGGCTGCAGAACTGCCACACTACATGTGTCACAGGGGAGAGTTGAGGGAACTCAAGCCAAAATCACACTGAGTATGGAAATGGCCTAATAGGACTAGTTCAGAGATGAGCATAAAATCCAATTATAATGGATTAGACATAAGGAGAAATTTCATGTGCTCTCTCACTTATTTCAGAGAGCGACTAGGACCTCCTTTCATGTTCCCCCACTCCATTTTGATAATGTAAGTTACAGGCAAGAAGCCTAGACTTCTTCAGCCACTTTCCCAACATCAAGAGAGTAAGACTATCTCTGCACAATGCTAACACCATGCAAGACAGAGGAGGTGAAATGCAAGAACACACATCCTGAGACTTGTGAGTTGCTGAATCTTTCAGTGTTAGGATTCACCCTACCTCCAATATACCCTGCATTGCTTAGGCTGGTAGGAACTCGGTTTTCTTTTACACTCTATAAATAAAAATTCCAAACTGGAAGTCTTTCTTACTATGATGACTTTCTTGTTATCCAAAACAATAACAACAACAACAACAACATCAACATCAACACCTTGCTTTAACAGTCTCTTCTTTCATCAAACAGGGACTCATGGAATAAATGCTTGTTGCACAGTGCTAAATGTCTCTTTAATAGTTTACCCCCAAGCTCTCGGGTGCTGTAGTAAGGCCAGTTAGGGGAGGTATGTACAAGGAGCATATGGCAAGTGCCCGTACATACTGATTTTCATGGTGATGGTCACACACATTTGGAAGTAGCTCTCAGCCTCAAAATTGTTCTTTTCCTACATGGACTCAAAATGGTCCATAAAACCCTATCCCCTTCATCTGGGAAGGGATGATATCATTCTCTGGTAATAGGAGGCAACCGAAGATACCAGCAGTGTGAAGCACACAAGAACAGGGAGCCACACTTATTTATTGCATTAGTATAAGAGATGAATCTGTCAGTAGACAGGAAAAGAAAAGATGGCAGAAAACTACATTATAATAATAGCAGCTACCATTCTTTCAGGATCTATTATGTGGTAGGCATTGGCATTGTGCAACTTACCCAAGCTTCTCTGGTCCTCACAACTGTTCTACAATAGGCAGTCTCTACTCTACAGGTGTTGAAACTGAGCCTGAACAATGTCAAGTGATTGGCTACACAGACAGCAGTGGGTTGAATGGTGGCCCCAAAAAGACTTGTCCATGCCCTAATCTCTAGAACGTATGAACATGACCTTCTTTGGGAAAAAGGTCTTTGCAGATGTAATTAAGTCAAACATCTGAAGATGAGATCCTCCTTTATTTGAGAGTCCTCAATCTGATGACAGAAGTCCTTATAAGAGAAAAGCAGAGGAAGATATGAGTCACAGACACAGAGGAGAAAGTAATGGAAAGATGGGGGCAGACTGGAGTCATATATCTACAAGCCAAAGAATGCCAAGGTTTGCTGGTAGCCACCAGAAGTTGGGAGAGGTGTGGTGTGGATTCCCCTCAGAGCCTCCAGAAGGAACCAACGCTGCCAATACCTCCATCTTGGGCTTCTGTGCTCCACAACTATTAGAGAAGAGATTTCCATTGTTTTAAGCCACCTGGTTTGTGGCAATTCGTTTTGGAAGCCCTGGGAAACTAATAAAAGCTGAAACTCAAACCCGCGACTGCCTGCTCTTAGGAGTTCATGTGTTGACCAAAATACCACATTGAATAAAAACTACTTAAAAAGTAGAATTTTAATGGATACAGGTAAGAGAACTGAGAAGTCAGTGAAATTATCATAGAAGCTCCACAAAGACCCCACTGTCTGATGCACACAGATCTCAGTGAGAAGCTATAGAAGAGCCCTTTGCACAAAACAAGAACAATAAAAAGATAATGGCCATAGGGTTTTCACAAGTTTGTTAGTTAAGAGGCTCTGCAATTTAGCACCAGAAAGCACTTCAGCCTACATAGATGTGTGTGCTTTGTTCAAAAATAAATAAGGAGATACTATATACTTAACTAATTAATTGATTTTATACCACACTATGAGCTTAAGCATCCACTCACATGTTGGCTCTCTTTTCAAAGTTCTGAGTGTAAACATAGGCTTTCAGGAAAGGGATTTAACAGGTATAGAGTGACTCCTATACCAGATTATTCATCTCAATCTTTACAGCTCAGAAGCACATTCTCTTTTGCAAAAGTGACATAGCTGGGCAGGCATCCCTAGCCCACCCTGGCCCAGAGGCTGAAGCCCCAAAAAGCAAGGTAACAATGTTAAGATCTCCAGTTCAGTAGATGTGCGTGTTAAACTTGAGCCCGCTTAGTAAATGTGCATGCAAAGGTTTGAACCCACTTTTCTCTGACTCCAAATTCTGTATTTTCACTGCTTGAGGCTTTGCTACAAAAAGCTATCTAAACTGATCAGTGGAAGGGACAGCTGCAGTGGGTATGCTGGGGACAGGCCAATGGAGTGACCCTCCTGAAGAATGTACCAGGAGGCAAACTCATCTTCCCCAGCAGGAGCAGGTCCAACGCTACCATTTGCAGGGCTGGTGCAAAATGACATTGTAGGACCCTTGACAGAAAAAAAAAATCATCCAGAATTTTAATAGCACAGCCTTGAAATAAGCCCAGAGTCCTTGTAAAGTGTGGGATCTTGTGGGATGGGGAGGGGACATACTACAGAAGCCCCACACCTGGCTTGCAGAATAGCAACCAAGGGAACCTTGTCAGTGAAGATCTCCTGCCTGGGTTAGTGCACGCTCCTATACACTTTTTTATGCTTGTGCAAGTTCCAGCAGTACTAAGAAGTTGGGTTGAATTATATTTTCTCAAACAGGAAGAGTCTTTAACGCCCTGCTCTTGGTTCTTACCCAAGCAAGCTACAGTATTGTCCTGGGTAGATCTCCATGTTACCTTGAGGTTAAGTTCAAATGCTTCAACAAAAGTATCTTTATTGCTGTGGTCTCTTAGTGAGATAGGTAAGACGCTCTATTGACTTCTGCATGTATTTGCTCCAAGCTCATAGCCTCACATAAAAAGGACAGTAGAATGGGAAAGGGGAATATTAAATTCCATTGTCCTAAGGGAGGCTAGAGCATCTGTTTAAATATACTTTTGGATTCTATGTATCTTCTTCTCCTTTTTCTTTTTCTTTTTTTTTTTTTAATTTTCAGTTAACTAACATGTAATATAGAAAAACAAAATAAAATAAAACATACCTAAAATTAAATAATAAACCAACCTACCTTTGGAAGTCTCAGAAATGCTAAAACCCTAGGTACCTTTGAATTGCCTTTTAGAGCCATGTTTTCCAAAGCATGCACAACTGCAAACTGTTTGGAAGGATGTTAAAAGGTAATTGCATAAAAATAGTTTTATGGTCAAGTAAGTGGGAGCTTTGTGCTAAACAGAGTGTTTTACTACAGGACTTTCCGGAGCTCCTGCACCGGAGTGGGCTAGGGTATGCGGCTTCTGCACAGCCATCTTGCGGGACTCTGTTCATGAAACACACTTCATGAAGCGCGTCTTTATGTGAGGCTGCATTGCAGGCGGCATGCCAAAGAAGGCATTTTCAAGCTCCATAAGTCCGGGCACACTTGTTTAAGAGCTTGCTTACTTAGGAACTTCTGATTCGGCCATTCTTAGCTCATTACTTCCCCTCCCTAAGTCCCAGGTGGAGGTTGGTACACCTGTTCTCACAGTGTCCTGGCATTTGGTGCTTGGTTTCCACCCGAGGAGCAGATTATGACTGCGAAGATCGAAAAACATTCTCCGCTAATCTTAGCTGTGGGGTTAATACTGTCGTAGGGATCTTTTTGCCGTCTGTGCAGACGCGCGCTGCTCAAAGATCCATCTAACACCCAAAATGAGGCTCCCTGAGTCTACGCCCCGGAACCCGGCGTCACTGCCGGAGCTGGCACGGTGCCTGGCTGTTCTTGTGTGGCCCAGGGCGAGTTGCGGCGTTCACTGAGACAAGCGGCTGCTGTGTTCTTCCTAATTTTAAATACGCCCACAGAGCAGAGGGGGACTCACAGTTTGATAGATAACTATTTAGTTTGCATCAGAGTAACTGAGTTTTCCATTCCACTGCACTTGAAAAACCCACCAGGCTGTAAGGGCAGCCGTTAGGGAGCAGGCAACAACCCAGTCTACACAGCCCGGGGCTCCGAGGCGTGGTAGAGGTTCCCCGGGACACACGTGTGCCCTCGGTGCACGGCTAAGTTCCCAGGAGGCTGGGAATATGGGACTCACCACCCGTGTGTTCTCGGATGGGACTTACACTTTTGGCCCTGTGTGTGTTTGTTCATAGAAAGGGAAATTGAAATCACAAATGAGTGCTTATCAATAAGTGGGGGATGATAAAGGAGTAAGCAAAGAAACTCAACAGACCAGTTTCCAACTAACTTTCCTTTCTTTGGCCTCAAGAATCATCTTACTAATCATTTAAATGTTTATCTCCTTAACTCCTTAATCCTTTCAAAGGAGAGCAGCACAAAGTGGGTCCACTTTTATTCAGGAAACATTTTCTTATTGGAAGAACCCATGATTTTTATTAGTATTGGTTTCTTGAATATTAAGAGCCATACTTCCGGTGCTTCCTGAATAGCAGATATTGGCTGCTATTGATGTTAATTAACCCACTACTACAGGCACTGTTGCAAAAACTAGAGGAATTAAATATTGGGAGTTGAAAGATCCACATTTCTGGCTGTATTATATTATTCATTCTTTCATTCATTTAATACATATATCAAGACTCCATTTTGTGCTAAGAACTCTGACAGACTGGTGGGAATAAGTAGGGAACAGAATGGATGAGGGCCCCAACCTCATGCTGCTAAATAGCTATCTCTGGAATTGTTTATGCCACCTTATGACTATGGAAGGGTTGTGACCAGGCTTCTTATATCTCTTGCCTCAGTTTCCCCTGGTTCTCCGCTCCCCACCTATAGAGCATCAAGGCTTACAGCCAAGCTCACAGCCTCAGACCTTCCTCAATTCCTCAGCAAATTGTGATTGATGCAGGAATACATCATCGTTCTCAGTATTCTTCCTGCTATGGTGGAATTATTTTAGGAGCTTCTGGTGTTTTCAGGGGCTTTGAATCTGCTCTTATGTGGCTGGTTGTTGCCTGTCAAACCCAGGATATAGTCATTTTTATAAATAACCCTTCAATTCCTGGGCTAACCCCCTCTGGGTCACTTTTCCTCTTCCCATGTTGACCCAACTGGCTGTGTCTTTTGACTTTTCTCTTTAGTTCAAATCTGCTTGGTTACTCAGGTATGACTCTACACCTTTTTAGGCACAGACCCTTAGCTTGAATCTTCTAATAGTTTGTTTTTCCCTAAATGACTCTACACCTTCTTAGGCATAGACCCTTAGCCTGAATCTTCTAACAGTTTGTTTTTCCCTAAATGTTCACTTAACCAGGCTTCCAGAATTGACCACCAACTGGATTCCCTGGTGGTCAGAATCCTTCTGATTCTAAACTATAAAGTGAATTATGATTTAATTTGCTATAGATTTTGTACACTTGGTCACTGAAAGTCTGACTCAAAAGCTGAAACAGAATCCCCAACCCACAGTCTTGTACTAGGCTTTCATCTGGTTTGTCAGGTCTCTACCGCCTCCTCTTCTTTCTTGTAATACAGACCTGGTGGGATATGGCTGGGGGGCAACTCTGGAGTTGGGGAGGCTCTCAATGCAGGAAGTTAGTTCCAACTATAGAGAGTCCATAGTATTTATATACATCTAGCAGGCCTTAAGTTGCCAAGGTATTTCTTTCCTCCTAAGAAAAAAAGGATGATCAAATAGGCAGAAAAAGGCTGCTTACTTGCATTTCTTTGCTGAAAAATTATAAGGGAAAAAAAGTGCATGTAGTGGAAGAAGGCAATTCTGTCTTACTGCTTTTTGAAGACCAAGAAACAGAAGCAGCTAGAAGATATCCAATAAATGATACTCTGGCTAAAGGGGGAATAAGAGGAACAAGGAATGAAATACCTGCTATAACGAAATACCAGACTGGGTGGGTTAAAGAAGAAAAATGTATTTCCTCATGGTTCTGTAGACTAGAAAAATAAATTCAAGGTACTCTCAGGGTCAGTTTCTGGTGAGGCCTCTCCTCCTAGTTTGAATATGGTGCCTTTTTGCTTTGTCCTTACATGGCCTCTTCTCTGTGTGAGCATGGAGGGTAAGTTCTGGTGTCTTCCCTCTTCTCGTAAGGACAACACTGCTGTCTGATTAGGGCTCCACCCTTAGGACCTCATTTAACCTTAATTCCCTCCTTAAAGGCTGTATCTCCAAATATAATCACAATGGTAGTTAGGGATTCAACATATGAATTTGGGGTGTGGTGGTGGACAGAATTCGGTTCATAACAATACCTAGTGAATGAGCAGAATGTAGCCACTCTGAGCAATGTGGGGTCATTTGCCCAGTGGTTAAAAAGACAGACTCTCGATTTAAATAGGCATGACTTGGAATTCTAGTTTTCCAACTTTATTCACTTATCTTTTCATTTAACCAATAAGAATATGTGTATGAAGATCCTGTTAAATAGTTTAAGCACCCTGGGATGAATAGAGCATCTCAGCAGACACCATCTCTGTCTTTAGAGTACATAGTTCAGTGGGAATATCGGCCAATAATCAAAAAACCCTACAAATCTATAATTGCCCACTGCAAGATCTCATACAAGTTAATCATGCATTATAAGCCTCAATTTTGGGATACCTGGGTGGTTTTGTGGGTTAAGCATCTACATTTGGCTCAAGCTATGATCCCAGGGTCCTGGGATTGAGCCCTGCATTTGACTTCCCTGATCAGCCGGAAGGCTGCTTCTCCCTCTCCTTCTGCCCCTGTTCATGCTCTCTTTCATGTGTGTTGTCTTTCTCTCAAATAAAAAAAATAAATAAAATCTTTAGGAAATAATAAACTGAAAAAAGTATTTTAAAAAATAAGCCTCAATTTCTTCATCTGTAAAATGGGCCAGTAATAGCATCTGCATCATAGAGTTTTGTAGGAGATGAAATAAGATGCATATAAGACACAACACAGTGTCTGACATACAGATAGTGCAAACAAGCAAACAAACAATAGAAAACAGCAGCACAGTGTCCCTTAAATCCTCGGGGATACCCACCATCAGGAGGAAAGTAATAGATTGTAGATTGGTAAAAACCAATGAAGTTGGTTATTACTAGTTACTACAGCATTCGTCATGTGAACACTAATGGAGCATAAAGATATGGGACAATGTTGTCCTTCTCTAACATTTGTCAGGCCACACATCACATGTCCAGAGGGGTGCTGGACACCCTCATGAAGCCTCACGTAAAGATTACACTCTTCAGTTCATCTGCTTCTTCCTGAATTGCAAAGCAAGCAGTATGTTCCCAGGAGCTAGTTCTGTGAGTAGTCCTCCTCATCTGTAAAGATAAAGGTGTAAGAAAGAGAATTCTTAAGCCTCAGAATTCTGGGCTTTACATAAGGTTAATAATTAAGATTAACCAAGTAGCATGGTGATACAGCTTTATTTTATGTGACATAAGGACCTTGATAACCAGACCAAAAACCAAAGCAAAAGAAGAACCAATCATTTCAACTGGACTTAATATATGAAGTTGCAACTTACAGTGACCCCAAGTATGTCTTTGCTCCTGTACACCTTCAAGTGGGTAGAGTGAGTTGATCCTTGACGATTCTTCGCAGCTATTAAGTACAGGGGCTTTGGTGTCAGGCCAACTTGGTTTTGAAAGTTGGCTTATAGGTGGTGTGTGCCCAGTACATAGTAGACTCAATAAGTATGTGTTTAAGTAATGTTGAATCTGTAAGTACTCACTCTGCTCTTTTCTAATGGTAAATCACTTGGCCTCTCAGTGCCTCAATCTCTCCTTTGTAAAATGGGAAGAGAAAACAGTATGTGCCCCTCAGACTTGTTCTGGGGCTGCTATGGGATAATTCAGGCAGAGTCCTGCATACAGCAAGCATATGGAGGGTTAGCTATTGTTGTTGCAAAGGGGATTGTCTCGATGATTCTCTGGGTTATTTCCATTTAACAATTTTGAGTCATCCAACAACAATTTTCTAGAATGGCAATAAACGCAGGCCAATGTTCTTGCTAAAAGAAGCTGTCAAATCCTGAAAAGGGGATTTTGTTACCAAAACTGCCTGGCACTTCCTCCCTTCACCCCAAGGTCTACAGCCTTTGTTTCTCTTTTCACCGCATACCATTCAGATCAAAGTGTTTTTGCCCTGCTTATCCTCTAAAGCACATATCAGTAGGCTAACGGTTGAAGGTCATGGGCCTCCATCTCTCTCTACCTTGTCTGGGCCACGCTTGGTGGAGCCAAGGCCCCAGCTGGTGTGGGGGAAGTCCCAGTGAGCACACTGTGCGCCCAGCAGATGTAAAAAGCTCGGCGCAGTGATCTGGGTGCACCTGTTGGTTTGTCACCATCTGTTAGCCAAAATGTTAAAGAGCCACACCCTCGGACAGCCAGCTGAAGAGAACTTAATCCCTTCCCCCACAGGCCTCCCAATTCAGGCTGCTGATCACATCTTACAAAAGAAGAGAGGCAAACACAAAGAAGAAACTGTCTGAACCCCACGCCAGGGAAACCTAATCTTCTGTCATTGCTGGATTTTATGTCTTAAGCTAACAAGAAAGGGATTTTAAAATAAACATAAATGGTTATTACCTGATAGGAAATCCTGTTATAAACTGCCTTTTTTTTTTTTTTTTTTTTTTTTTTTTTTTTTTTTTGTAAGGGAAGATACCGGTTTAACATGGATACTAGTATTACGTGAATTCAGGAGTAGCGGTATTTTGGATGATGACTTAGTGAGGTGGAACCATTACCAGAGAACTAATGTTTGCCTCCTCTGAAGGAGAGGGAACTGGAATCTCAGAAGCAGATTTGCTTGGGAAACCAGCCCAGGATCAACAATTATCTAGGCATTTAGGTCTTGGAGTCTCTAAGATTAGAGAAACATTCCTCTAAGTAAAAACAGAAATTTGTATGACCTTTATCAAATTATGGGGCAGGCTTCACCCACTCATGCCTCAGTCCTGCTTCCCCAGTCCAGATGACAGAGAACACAGCTTCACATTCTTAAAGGGTCAAGGACCACACCACTGAATAGCATTTAGCCAGTGGAGGTCATTTTAGAGCAAGGTGCCACTCCCTTCTAGCTGAACACCAATAAACATGTTTAAAAAGAGACTGAGATGGCAGGGACCTTTTATTGACTGGCCCAATATTTAACTTCTTAAAATTAAACAGTCCGCTAGCATATGTGTCCAGCAACTTTCTTGAATCTATACCCACGATGACGCAAGAGAAAATGGTAGTCAGCATTCTTTGTTCAGAATAAACAGGGATCCCATCTAAAGTTGTAAAATAAGGAAGGAAATTGAAGATATTGAAAAGAATGTTAAGTTAGAAATGAATTCGTTCATCTAGCTCTCAAGTTTGTTTTTTTGTTTTGTTTTGTTTTGTTTTTGTCTTTGTTTTTGTTTTGGTGCTGGTAGTAGGAAGACAATTTCTAAAAATGTTGGTTGGCCAAAATCTTTTGTATGGTCTCATACTTTTCTTGTCGATTCTCTACTCCTTTCTCTCTTACCAAACTATCACTCAACCTAATCCTTAAGGAATATGGAATAGGATTAACACCTTTATACCAATCCCATTAGTGTGCTGTTAAATTAATGGGTTCATTTCTGCCCTCCAGCAAAATGCGGATTATAATCTTGAGACAAGCTACCTTTAGGCAGTAGGCAATCACTTTAAAAACCTGAAAGCAGGCAACATATGGCACACTACACAATATAAAAGTGTTTTAGAGGTACAAGTTTCCACCCTCCATGATACATGCCCAGTTTTAAATAAAACATAGCGTCATCTGGTTCACGCTTAAACACTGAAATTGAAATTATTGGCCATACTGTCATTTTCAAAACAATAGCTAACGGTTTGCACATGTGCTGTTTACAGATCCACAGCCTGTAAACACAGTCACCAACCACAACTTTGCAAAGGTAAATGACAGCTTGAAAATTTTCAAGTCTCCAGAACTCCTGGGATTTCCTCATTTTCCCCCCATTCATTCATTCTTTCTTCCCACCCCACCCCCAACTCTAATCATAGACACAGCAGAGCCTTCTCTGCCCGCGCATGCGTAACTTCCTAACCATGTCACCGCCACCCCCCCACCCCCCACGACACATTTTCCTGCTGTTGAGACCAGCTGGGATGTATTAGTCATGCTGAAGCACGTCATGTAACACAGCAAAATATCAGGCAGCCCAGTGTCATGGGAAAAGTGAATCTACTTCATTATCTACCTAGGGAAAGGAAACAGAACTACCACTTAAAAGGGCCTGGTCTTCTCTTCCGTGTTAATGTATATTCTGTTAATATCGTTAAGGATATCCCAAGGTCTTGTTATCAGTGAACACAGTATATTAGGAAAGCAGCAGCAGTAACACTGTGGCACATGGGTCTTTTTCTACCCTTTTTGTTCATGCACAAATTTTGTAGAAGTTAAAAGACAGTGATTTTATTAAATAAAGGAGAAGGATACTGTTATCAAACTAGGAACTGGTATGTCCTCTACTATAAGACACTGCTTTGAAGACTTATAGGGAAAAATAACAATGTGTTGTGTAGCACTGCTTCTCAAACGTGAATGTACCTTTGAATCGGTGGAGACCCTCTTAGAAATGTTACTGCTGACCCAAGGACCTGAGAGTATGCATTTCTAACAAGCTTCTGGGTGAGACTGACAGCTGCTGGCCCTGAGACCACACTTTGGTTATCAAGGCTGTAGAGAAAGAGAAACATTTAGGACAGTTGAAATACAGCTTTTTAGAACTGTGGAGGGCTAATGTCAATTGTAAAATCTGGTTGAGTTGGAAGGGAGCTAGATCTGGCTGACAGTGGAGGGAAAGGGTTATCACGGGTCTCTGAGACATTTTGGTTTAATCAATAAGAGGCAAGGAAGACACTGAGGTTCATTTTTAAATTTTTATTCTGAATGATCTAGACAGGTCTGGAAACCCTCCAAATAATCTTGAGGTGGTATATATTGGTATCTGCAATTTTTTAGTAGAGAAGCAGTGATGCAAAGAATTTTTTCATAAAGGATATCAAAAGACAGTTTAAAAAAAAATGGAACTGGAACTAGATGCTAGTTTGGTAGCAGTATCCCAAGTAACATCCCTGGGGGAAACATAAGAAAATGATTTTCCCAACAAAAGATGGTCAAAGAAATTATGATAATATAAAACATTTGATTCTCTTTGCTCCTAAAAATGATTTACATCTTGTATTTCCTCTGCCATTCTTCTCAAGTCACTAATTATGGTATCTTGAAAATACTTAACAGTTCTACAATTATTTTGTTTTTCTAACAACACAATTATTAAGAAAGAAAAAATTTTAAGATGTTATTAGGTGTTCATGTTGCTAAGGAACATGAAAACTTTGATGCCATATGTTAAAACTAAACACAAATTTTGGGAATTAGAAAGACTATACTGGTCAAACATTTTGTTTTTATTTCTTAAACTGTGTTATGATGTATTAGTTTCCTCAGGCTGCAGTAACAAATTATCACGAATTTGGGGCCTTACAGCAACAGAAATTTATTCTTTTAAAATTTTGGGGGCTAGGACTGTGCAAGTTTCAAGAGAGCAGAATCTGCATCCTCTTTCTTAGCTTCTGGTGCTTATTTGCAATCTCAGGTATTCCTTGGTTTGTAGAAGTATCATTTAATCTATGACTCTGTTGCCACATAATGTTCTTTCTGAGTCTCCTCTATGGCTCCTCTCTTCTTCTAAGGATAACAGATTTATTGGATTAGGGTTAACCCTAATCCAGTATGAACTAATTTTAACTGGATTACATCTGCATAGATCCCATAGTAGCCATTGTCCATGGGGTCTCTTTTCACAGTTTCAGTTGGTCAACTGCAGGTTGAAAGCAGATCATTAGCCTCCTTCTGAAGAAGTGTCAGAGGTCAAGAGTAGCCTAACACTTCGTAGAGGTGCTTCCATCATTCACCTCCCTTCATCTCATTAGTGGGCATTTTATCATCTCACATCATCACAAGACAAAGAATGACTACAGCAGAATAGCATATTTTAGGAGAGAATATATTCACATAACTTTTATTACAGTACACTGTTATAATTATTCTATTTTATTACTTGTCAATCTCCTCCTGTGCCTAATTTCATAAATTAAATTTATCATATGTATCAGTGTTATAGGAAAAAAAAGTATATCTAATGTTCAGTATTATCTATATTTTCAGGCATCCACTTGTGGGGGAGTGTCTTGTAGTGTGTCCCGGTGGATAAAGGGAAACTATTCTATTTTTAAATAAGACTACATTTACGGTATGGGGATTAGACCTTCAGCAGATCTTTTTAGGGGACACAATTAACCCATAGCAGATATTGTGGTACAGACTGTTTGTACTTTGAAATGTGAATTATAAGTTGACTTTTTTGTTTGGGTTTTTTGTTCATTTTTTTTTTTTACCATTTTGAACAGGTTTCTTTATTTATAAAACAAGATGTCGAAGTGCTATGATTATGAAGGGGGAAAACTCAAGAAACTTTCACATTTTAATGTAAAAAAGTATGAATGGATTAGACATGTAATCAATTTTAGAAATCCTGGCTTTGTTTCAGAGCTAATGCAATTAAAAATATTTATTTTTATGAAGATTTGTACATGTTTTTATCCAAAAATTTTTGCTTCACTATTTAATTGCTACAACTGGAACTGTAATAACGTACCTTCTCATACTATATAGCTAATAAATTGTAAGTTTCTTGAGGACAGATATTGTCCCATTATTTTTATTTCTTCTCTGTTGCTAAAAGAGTATTCTTGGTGCATGTTCACTGAACACAAGTTGAATATTTTCTCATATCTAGTTATAGTTAACCATTTTGAAGGCCAAATAAGACTTGTTTAATCATCATTAATGTCTGATTGCTGCTGTCATCTATCGGACTTTGGGAAAAATGCATATCAGAGGAGATGAACGACATTTCTGTAAACATATATTATGAATAGCCTGTTGTTAGCCCTAAAGTATACAACAAACAATCAGAAACAATAAATAATTGAATCCTACGTTCATCTTCAAGTGCCCAGTTCTGTAAGCTTCGTATCTTAGCCCCTGCGTGTCTGAGTTACTTGAAACCTGTGATGTTAGCTAACGTCCTGCCCTGCTTGCTCACCTAGGAGATGGACGTCATTTGCACACTGACTCTAGTCCATGATTTCCTGAAGACAAGGTAAAGAAATTTCAACTGAAACTCTTTTTGATCTAATCCTATTCTCCTCGAATCCTTCCCATAATCTCTTTTCCCCATCCAACCACACACAAACAAAAATACTCAAAGAAGAATCTTTGCGGTTAGGATTCAAAAACTCATCTTGAACTTAAAGCTAGCAAATGTCAGCAGTTTCATGCAAGTTTGTCCTAATGTTCTCAGAAATCTAAACTATGGTATCTTGCCGCATTTAAAATTCTTCCCTGCTCGCCGCAGTCCCTAATAATATCCTGGCCGTGCACCTTCATCTATATTCATGAGAGTGCAGATGCAGCCAAATTAGTGGCAGCAAAGCACATTTTACAGTGTAGAAAATACAATCTGGCTTCCTTTAAACATTTTTTGACAAAAAAGTTTTATTTAAAAAAAAAAAAAGCAAGAAAACCAGACAGATTTAAATTCACCACCACCCGTCGGAGGAGTCTGTTACAAATGCACAGCTGGCTTGATGATGAGTGACAAATCAAAAGTCAGAGAGAAACTTCCCGATCATCTGAGCCCTTGCCACCCGATTAGCAGAAGAAAAACAGGGCAGATGGAGGGAGACGCAGCAGTTCGGAGGGAACAGATGGCCACTACGAACTTGATATATGAAATTAATAACACTTTCTCAAATACAATTAGTAACAGGAATACATTACCTGAATTTTCATAACTGTGAGCAAGCTGACATTAAATGAGGTTTTTCAGATTAACAGTTGATGTGGCATTGATATTTGGAGGGAAATAAAAATATATAGCAATAAGAGAAACCTTTTGCTTTTTGGTGCCATTGATCAGGATGTTGTAACATATGAAAGGAAAATTGCAATTCAAAGAAATTCCACATTTAAATTTCACTAATTGGGATTTTTTTCCCCTAATGTAGCCATTTGAGCCACATAATGCATGAAATACTTAAGAGCTTCACATATGAAGGCAGCATCTACTACCCTGGATGAATTATTCTTTAGGAAGAAATTAACCATTATACATCTCCCTACAGATAAACCCAGGGGAAAAGCAAACAAAAAGGGACACAGGGCAGTAAAAAAGTCAAGATAAGACAAAATCAAGAGACAAGCTTTTGTGTTTTTCACAGCTACTCTTGGTACAATGAGTAATTCTGAAAAATCCACTAAGCTTTCTCTATTTTGATGCACAGTCTCTAGAATGGGGGCAAAATGCTTGTGCTATATGTCTTTGTTCAGAGCACTGTCAACCAAAAGAACTATTTTAATTCAAAACCCATGATAGTGATACTTTCGGATTGTGTTAACCAGTCCTCTGGGAAGCTGGAACTTTCATGAGCTCAGTTAGGTCAGCCAATAGTACAGCCTGAGGCTCCTGAGGAGACAGACAGGATGATGATGGAACTTTGCTGAATGAAGCCCAAACCCAGCCCCTGCAGGAGGCTAAGGCAACATGGGCTGTGACAAGATGAGGCCACAGCAGCAGCTGTTGGGCTTCCTGTTGGTGGCCAAGGGCACACCCATCCTGATGGGGGAGAGCTGCTGCAGGCTCAACAATGCCCATGGGACAGGTACACTTAAATGTCAGTGTGTAAGTGTAGAAACTGAGTCTGATGCAGGGGGAAAGCAGGAATATACAAGCAACCCAGTCCCATGCACTCACCCAGGGTGGCAAGAGTAGTCTCTTATGAGTCCCAGAAGGCAGATCATTAGTTCTGCTACATGAGAATGGCTGTTTCCACAGCGGGTTGGCTGCAGAAATTGGCACAGAGAGAAGGTAAGGACATCTCCTCTTCCTTGAATCGAATAACCCTGGGTATTCAGGTAAACACAAAAATCACAAAAAGAAGGCTGATCTGTGTTGAGAAGCTAGCATCCTCCTGCTTGTGTGAAGGAAAATAGAGACCAAAGAAATCAAGACAGATTTCCCTTTCCCAAACCACCCAGAATAGCCAAAACAGGTACAACTGGGAAAGTCTAGCATAGCGGATGAATATAGAGCACTTATGAGACATTAAATAATATTAATTTTAAGTAATATATGAATTTAACTTGTGGTTTTAGCTGTGAAGCCAATTAGCAGTGGGATCTTAGCTAAATCATTGCCTAAACCTCATACCACCTAATGAGTTTTCGTGAGTAAAATAAAGGGCTTGAGGTTTATAGAAGAACTATTAGGTCTAAAAATATTATATTAACAATCTAAATGTTAACATACCCATGGATATTTTGTTAATACCTTTAGGTTGCAATAACATGTCCACTTATAACCAAGAATAAGAAAGTTACTGCTGCTAGAAAGGTTAATACCAAATGTTCCCAAACACCTGAAATAAAAATAAAATCATCAGGCACATTTAAATTAGGCTAGGGAATTAAAGATAAGTATGAATTGGATAGGCATGTTTCTGAGTTTGGGTTTTCCTAGAAGTGGACCTTGGCACAATAACTTGAGAATAAGTAGTTTATTGAGGAGGTGGAAGACAGCACCAGTGTGGGTGGATGTAGGGGAAGTAAGATAGAAGGACAGGGCAGCCAATAAAAGTCACATTATCAAACCAGTCACCATAGCAGGTGACTGTTGCTTATCTCACTAGGAACACTGGGCTTCCATGTAAAACACATATTCCAGCCTTCACTCACCAGAGGGTGAGGGAGCTGGGGTATTTAGGCACCAGCTACTGCCAGTCATTACTTAAGGGCTGCTCCTGAAGATTAACTCCCCTGGACTTGTGGTCTATGCTGGCAGACCAGCAAGTTGCTCAGGCAAAGATCAAATACTGACAGAAGTCATGTTGTTGTACCTCTCAGTGTTAAGTTCAAGGGAATATGGAAGGGCACTGGCTGCATCTGCTATAACATGTAGTGATATAACTACCCTCAGCAAATGTCTATTTGGAACACATGGCTATTTGTTCTGCTAGACTGTGCAACCTGAACCTTTTATATCTCCTCTTCCTCCTCTCACCTTTGGGAAATGGGAAGAATCCTCTGGGCATCCAGACTCTGAGCAGCTGCTCCTAGAGAATCACCTGCCACAGGCTTCACAAATGAACGAGAACCATCCCTTCACCCAACTCATCTGGATACATCCGGGCATTACCTGAAAGGCTTCCATCCTCCTGAAAGTAATAATCTTCATTTTCTGAATGGTCCCGACTCCACAGTTGGCTTTGCTCACTCTGAGAATGAGAAGTAAGACAACAGAGGATGCAAGAAAGCTACTCTCATGACCCTTCTAACATTCTAGTGAGGGCAGGAGAGGATTGTGACGTCCCATTTCTTGTTTTTATTCCCTTGGCAACATAAAGTCTGAGTGAAATCCAATTAGAATTTCCTTTCACCTTACTTGGAATACAAAGGAAAGTTCTTCCCTCTTTATTAAAATATGCACACTGAGGAGATCTAGTAAGCAGGACTTCTAAATAAGGGGGTCATCAGTAGACTTTGTGCTGATGTATTCCATTCTCCCTTGACATTAATGGGCAGCATGCCTTTCAGAAAAGGTCTTAATAACTGAGATATTCCTGATCCATAAGCTCTTAGGTTCATCTCTTCTATGAAAAAAAAAAATATCTCAGTGCATTGGGTATTGGAGGACTAGATTCTCATTTAAAGACTTTTCTCAAGGATTTCCCTAAACACTGAATAATGGTATTACCTCCCATTATTTACTTTATTCTCTGAAATTAAATAATTTTGATTCTATTCCTAAGAAATCAGTTTTATTTGCTCATTCAACAAATATTTATTGAGCACTTCTTATATGCCAGGCACTGTACCAAATAAACATTTCAGATAAAGATTCTATCCCTGTGAAGTTTACATTCTCATGTCAGAGTCAGAAAGTAGCAATAAAGTTATGAAGAAAGCGAGGTATTATGTTAGAAGGCAACGAGTTCTATAAAATAAAGAAAATACATAAGGCAGAGAAGAGGGTCTAGAAGTGCTGTAGTTGTCAGGGAAGACCTCACTGGGAAAGTGTCATTTATGCAAAGATTTATAGGGGATTAGAATATAATTCTGAGTACCTGGCACATCTCTAGAGCTAGCAACACTACAGTAAATATGAGAAAATCCTTCCCTAGAGAAACTTTGATTCTAGTGAAGGAGCTCAATCATAAATAAATAAACAAATAAATATAGTTTAATGTGAAAAGACAAACATCAAGAAGAAAAAGTCCCTGGGATAGAGTAGGGGTCAGCAAATTTGTTTAGGAAAGAACAAGATAGTAAATATTTTAAAGTTTCTGGCATGGTTTATAACACAACCACTCAATTTTATCATTGTCATATGTAAGTACTAATACATAATAAGTAAATGAATGGGCATGGCTGTGTTTCAATAAAACTTTATTTACAAAAATAAGCAGTGGGCATGAATTGGTCTGTGTACCATAGTTTGTTAGCTCCTAGTTATGGGAATATTTGACAATATGATATTGTAGCAGAGAACTGAATGAATGAATAAAAGCCATGTAGTAATCCAAAGAAAGAATATCCTACATCGGAGGAAACACAAATCCAAAGGCTTGATTGACAAGTGTGAGCCTTGAAGTCAAGTGAACAAAAGGAAGAAGGATGGGGAAAATGGATCAGAGTATGTGATAGACTTCATTGCTGGTCACAGTCATTTATTCCTGTCTTTGCCATGTGATACTGTGGGTCTCCTCTTAAGGGGAGTAGTACATTTTCTTAGCTTTGACTTTGCATTTAGCCATATGACTTGCTTGGTCATTAGAACAAACTGAGGGTTTTGGAAGGGAGAAGGGTGAGGGGATGGGTGAACCTGGTGTTGGGTATTGAGGGCACGAATTGCATGGAGCACTGGATGTGGGGCATAAACAATGAATCTTGGAACACTGAAAATAAATTATTATTAAAAAAAAGAATAAAGTGAAAGTGACAATATGTCAGTTCTGAGTCTATGGGTTAAGAGACCTTGTCTGTTTCTGCACTCTGTCTCTCTCACACATATTCCATTGCTATGACAAGAGTTCAGCCTAACCTTCTGGTCCCTTTAGGAACAGAGCCACCTAACCAAGCAATCCCAGTTGAGTCCAGCCGGGATCAGCCAACTCTTAGCCAAGCTACAAACACTTAAGGAATAATCAGTGCTGTGTTAATCCACTGAGTTTTCAGGTTGTTTATTGTCTAGAAATAGTTATACAATATAGAAAAGTAGCCAAGGGGGCAGATCATGGCAGCCTTGTGATTATGGTAAGAACTTTAGATTTTGCTCTGTGAGAAAGAACACTATTTGAATGTTGAGGGCAGGGGGAAGGCAAGACTTGGCTCATATTATAGATGGGATATCAGGTTTACTGTATGTGGAACATACATGGAATATGAATGACCACTCAGGAGACTTTTATGGCAGATTGGGCTGTTTTAACAAAATAGCACACACTGAGTGGCATAAACAGACATCTGTTTTCTCACAGCTCTGGAGGCTGGAAGTACAAAATCAAGGTGCCATCAGTGTTGATTTCTAGTGAGACCTTTCTTCCTGGCTTGTAGAGAGCCACCTTCTCGCTGTGTCCTCACCTGGCCTTTCCACTGTGTATGTGTGGAAAGAGATATCTCTGCATAGCAAAGAGATAGCAGAGATATCTCTTTCCTTTAATAAAAACATACCAGTCCTTTAGGACTAGGACACCACCCTTATGTCCTAGGTTAAACTTAATTACCTCCTTAAAGGTCCTTTCTCCAAGTCTGGTCATGCTGGGAGTTAGGGTTTCAACATATGAACTTAGAAGGGAACACAAGTAAGTCCATAACAATTACCTTCATTTATAACATGAATAATGGACTTGTTAACTTGGACTCCAGTTGGCACTAATTTTTTTGCTTCCTATACAGAAAAGTTTTTGACAGTATTGTGTATATTCTTTTTTTCTTAAGCTTTCCAGTTAAGTTTCTTTCCTATCCTTTCACTAAAATTTTTGTTGTTAAGCTCAGAAATGACTGCCCTAGGCTTTATCCTATAGTTCCTTTTCTTCCCTCTTCTTTCTTAACTCCTCTTCAGATTTAACACAGTTGATCATACCTTCTTCAGACACCCTATTCTAGATGCTTCCTTACTCTTTGTTTCCATCGAACTTCTCCAAGAACTCACAGTCCACTGGCTCTTCTGTGAGTGTTGAGTTGCCTCAGGGCATAGGCCCAGACCCACTGTTCCCCTCCCCACCCCAAAAGCAATCCGTCCCCAGGCGATCTCATCAGCTCTCCTGACTTTACATAAAAGCTATAAGGCTGCGGGGAAAGGGGAACCCTCTTACACTGTTGGTGGGAATGTAAACTGGTGCAGTCGCTTTGGAAAACAGTGTGGAGATTCCTTAAAAAATTAAAGATAGAGCTACCCTATGACCCTGCAATTGCACTACTGGGCATTTACCCCAAAGATACGGATGTAGTGAAAAGAAGGGCCATATGCACCCCAATGTTCATCGCAGCAATGG
>PITA01019273.1:0-38011 GCA_004023965.1 Spilogale gracilis | reverse complement strand
ACAGACCCTCCCCAGGCCACGTTACCCCCCGAACACCTTCCTCTAAAAGGTCTTCCGATGATGCTGATACTCACACAGACCCTCCCCAGGCCACGTTACCCCCGAACACCTTCCTCTAAAAGGTATTCTTGACAATAAAATTCTGAAACTCCAGTGAAGGGGGAATATACTTCTTTATATCACTACCCACTGCAGGGGAGTAGCTCAAATAGCAGAGAACCATACGATAATAGCAGAAAAAAATGAAAGGGGACCATTAATACACCTCTGCTCTGCTCTTGG
Source organism: Spilogale gracilis (assembly GCA_004023965.1). Lineage (NCBI taxonomy): Eukaryota > Metazoa > Chordata > Mammalia > Carnivora > Mephitidae > Spilogale > Spilogale gracilis. The sequence continues at coordinate 37,729 of PITA01019273.1, read as the reverse complement.
CATTGATTTTGGCTGAAGTGTTCTCACGTTTGGTTATGCCCCAAACTCGTAGGGCACTCACCAGCACCAACAAAGAGCTTTTTCTGCAGTGTGGTTAATTTTGATTCTGGGGAAAGTCGGCGGTTGTGGAACAGGTGGCTTCCTGCAGTCAGCTGTGTTCCTGAGATACAAGAGGGGAGGCAGGTCTGGCAAGATCTGTCCCTGTCTGGCAGTGGCTCAGACATCCCAAGACTTTCTGTCACCTTCTGGAAAGAAGGGGACATTTCAAAAACCACAAAGCCTCTCTCAGCTTTGATCTGGCACACAGGTACAACAGCTATAAAAGTGAAGAACTGACTCTTCGGGGGTGGGGAACAAGGTCAAGTCTGATTATAGCGTGGTTTTGCCAGAGTGTATTGTTTTCAGAAGAGAGAAAAATTGCTATGTATTAATATGCAGAGTGAAGAGTGAAAAAAAATGATGTTGGTTTTATTTCAAGCCAAAGAGATTGAGTCCACAATCCCAATTACATATACATTTCTAGGGGCAGAATAACTATCTCTTTGAAACGCTCCAACATCATCTCCAAAAACATTCAGTGTTTTTAGTTTGTTTTAAGCTGTCATGATCTGAATAGTGAGGGATGGCAATGTCTAAATGCTAAACAGGTTAGTAAAACAAAATTATTTATTTAAAAATCAGTGACCGATTTTCACTGTGTCCTACTGATTCAGGAACAAAGTGAAAACTTTTTCCCTTTGGACTTATTTCTTGTATTTATTTCCTACTATACGGAGATCCACCCCCCACAAACAATTCAAATATGTCTCTCTCTAGAGATTCAAAATGGAACTTTTTTTTTCCCAAAAGCAGTGGAATTGTCTCTCCAAATAGTTACCAGGTGTTTCATGGTTCTGTTATCAATTAGCTGGGAGTGTTCACATCACTTTTGACAAGGGCCCGCAGGAAGGTAGCTCTATTTTAATTATTTAGGAGAGCAGCTCTTGACCCTCGAAGCATGTTAGAATCTCCTAGAGCACTTCAGCAAAAGGGATGTCTGGACCTTATTCCAGACCAACTAAATCATCATTTCTAGACACGAAGCCCATCCTGGTATTTTGTTTTTAAACTCTCAGTTGAATCTAATGGGAAGCTGGACTAAAACCTTCTGCCACTTCTCTGTGGTGGAGGATCAAATTTTGTACAAAAAGATTTCTATAAGGACACAAAGAAAGAATTAAGGCTGAGATTTTCCTGCCTCTCTTCCACAGAAGAACAGATGAGCTCGTGAGCCCAGATGTAATATAACAACAACAACGGAAGATACCTCACCGAGCCCCCAGCTCTAACTCGCTTTCTCCCCAGTTAGCCTATCAGATCCAGAAATGGTACCGGAAACTCTGACTCTCAGAGATCCTGGCTCTCTCGACGTCGCTTGCTAGAAATGGTATCATCCATCAGAGAATATAGGAATCCCAAGACGTATGCCCTTGCCAATTTCTGGAAACATTTTTAAAGTACTTTTGAGATTCTAAGGGCAAGTTCCTCCCTGGTACTCACTTGATGGGCAGAGAAAACTGAGTTAAAAGACGTGCAGAGCAGGTGAACCCTGAATGCAGCTGGGGCCCCACTCCCACATCACAGAGCGATGGCTCTCCAATCTCGCATTCTGACTCGGTACATCTGAGGTGAAACCCTAAGATGGGTACTTTTTTAATAGAAACCTTCAGAAGATTCTGCAACAGATGGTCGGCAGACCACCCAGGGAAGTGTGGCCACATTCTATTATATGAAAAGCTTTCAAAGAAACCAGGAATAGTTAGGTGAAGAAAGTTAAGTTGTCTTCAAATATTTAAAAGGTCTTCCTGTTTGGGGAAAAATAAAAGTAAAACAGATTTTTCTTAAAAAACCTTCTTTAAGACCTCAAGAGACAGAAAAATGAAATATGGGTGAAAATGGAAAAAAGATCTGGCCTCAATTTAGAGGAGAATTTCAGAGCAATCAAATCAGACTGCATTGGAAAGTAGTAGTTCTAGATTCATCCTAGAATGAGTGTCACTTAGATAAGATATGATCAAGGGGATCCAAGTTTATGGGGGTAGATGGTTCAGTTTGCCATGTCCCTTAAGATATGAATTAATTTAGAATAACGTTTATCTCTACAGTGGGATAAGAAAAATAAAGCTGGGCATTTGTGCACCATATTAGCTAACTCAATTTCCTAAACCACATCATTGCGTCTTGAATATTTTATACAAAGGAATCTTGAAACTAGCTTTTGAGTCAACAAATTCTAACCTAAACAATTAATAGGGCTGTCAAAATAAAATGTTGATCGACCATTTATAGCTTTATAACCTAGCATCTAAGCTAATCTAATATAGGAATGGATACATAGATGGATAGACAAAAAGATAGAGATAGCCGAAGAGACAGACATAGACAGAGATTCAGTCACTTCTAGCTAAGACAGACTAAGCACTCCCCCACTCCATCTCTCTTTGAATGCAGCTTTAAAATCTAGAAAGAAGGTGTATGGAGTGGTTACTTGAGGATTCTGAAAAGAGTATAGCAGCAAGTGGATTGGATAAGACAAGAATTCCAAGCACCATCAAACAGATAGTTCACCAGTTTTATTTCCCTCTGGAGTTTCATGGCTGGAATTCAAGATAACCCAAGAATTAGAAGGGGTCCTTAGCACAGAGAGAAATCCAGGACAAGCATTTGAGTTCTGACTCAAGGAGTGTTAAGAGGGTCTCCTAACGTTCATGAAGAGTGTAGAAGTCCCATTTTATTTCTACTTTCTTTTCCTTCCGTTTCCCCCCTTTGCTACCTTCCTTAGGGCCTCTGCCAAGTGATCCTAGAGCAGTGGTGGCAATGGCAACAACTGGATCCCGCAAGAGCCCATGACTTTGAGAAAAGAAAAGCTTCCCTTCCAAATAAAGGCATCCTTATTTCAAAATAAAGGGGAAAGCCCCAGTTACTTCCTCTTCTCCCCATGTCCCGCTATGCCCTAACTTGACACCAATGTGGGTACAGCCAAGGAAAGTGTACAGCCCAGCGGAGGAGATTAAAGCCACAGCTTTATGGCCAGAGGACTGAAAAGGGAGGAGTTGAAGGGAAGTACTGGGGAGACAGCAGAAAGGGAAGAGATGGAGACAGTAACTCCCTGCAGTGGTATATGAACACTTGTGCTTACCTGAGCTACATGTGCAAGGACCTGAATCCAAACAGCACCCACCACCTGTGAGAATTACAAGATAGTCTGCTCACTCCCCCTCCCCCAGCTCAAGTCCCAGGCTGGCTACATGTGGGACACCCGGGACAGACTGGAACAGCAATGTGAAGGGATCTGAGCACCAAATCAGCACTGGGAGCACAACCTAAAGAAGTCTAATCAAAACCTGTGATTTGAACCCTATCAGGTTGTTGCTCCCAGAACAAAAAATACCAACATCTCTGTAGGCTTTCAACCAGAGCCAGCGATGCAAGGTGGTATTCAAAATGCCTATGACATAACTTGAAATTTCTCAGCAGACACAGAACCTGGAAAATCCCAACTTGCATAGGAAAAGACAATCTGAGATGACAGAGGTTTCGGAATTATCTGATGGAAACTTAAAGCGGTTATATAAAATTCTCCAAGAAAGGGTAACAGAAACACCCTTGACACAAATGGAAAGATAGAAAATCTCAGCAAAGAAACAGAAGACATAAAGAAAAACTGAAATGGAAATTTCAGAACTGAAAATGAAAATAACTGAAATGAAAATATTGTAGCTTGGTCTCAATGGCAGAATGAAAGAAGCATAGGAAAGAGTAAACTTGAAGAGTGAAGAACAGGTACTCATTTTGAAAGGATGGAAGGAAGGGAGGAAGGGAGGAGAGAGATTGGGAGGGAGAGAGAAAGAGAAAGAAGAGAGAGAAAGAAGAAAGAAGCGGGGAGAGGGGGGGAAGAGGGGGAGGGAGGGAGAGGGGGAGAAAGGGAGGAAGCGGGGGAGGGAAAGGGAAAGCAAGCCAACAAGGCATCAGGGAACTGTGGGATAATACCAAATGGTCCAACACTTGTATCATCATAGTGGCAGCAGAAAGAAAAAATAAGTGGCTGGAAAACAATTTTGAAGGACTAGTGGCTGAAAAGTTTCCGAACTTGGTGAAAGACTACCTACAAAAGATCCTGCCTGCAACCTTGGGCAGAGCAACCAGGGACAGAGGGAGAACAAGAAATGGGGATTAGCCCGGCCCTCCTGGAAGCCCAGCTGCAGGAGACAGGAGAGATACCACGCCCCCCCACCTCCTTAAGGGTCAGTCTCCTCGAGGTTTCCAAAGTTGCCATGTCCAGGGACTGGCTCGGGCTGGTGCAGGTGGGGGGTCGAGGGGCTCACTGTTTCTTAGTGTTTTAAGTTCCAGTTTCAGCTCCGCCGGCCAGGCTTCCCCTGGCGCTTTCTCTGATTGGGCTGTGCTAGGGGCAGGCCGGAGGATGCTGCAGGGGAAAAAAGGAAAACTCACTCAGAGCAAGAAGTCAGCTCTTCTCCAGGCCTCTTGCTACTGCTTTCACCTGGGCCCGCGAATAGCTGCCCCTGGGTGCTGCCCACATCTCAGAGCGGCTTTCCATCAGAGAGATAAGGACGGCTTGCTCCAGTCCTGGAACCTCATCCTTTGGGAACTGCAACAAAGGATACAAAAATATATATATGTTTGGGGAAAACTGCGAAATATTACAAAATGTTACTTCTTGAATCTTTGGATAACATTTTCACGGATGCCTGCTAAATAAGTCACTTCTGGTTTTCTGTTTATAGATTATTGAAAGGATTCTAATTCCTTTAATTATATTCCTAGTCACTTCCCCATCACACTGCCAATGCGTCTTGCAGAACTAGAAGGATATTTTAAATGTGTCCAAGAAAATCATCTTTTAGAAAGTTAAACCGTTTGTCTCTAAATATGCAGACATTACAGATTTAAATAGTCGTGATTTTGGACTATACTGCCACTGGTTACTATCATTCGTACAAATAGTGGGAACATGGCCACATACTGAAGCATATATAGTCTTAAATGTTAAACATACATTCTGTATTATTTATTCAGCAGACACTGAGTGTTCATCTCGTTCTAGTTTTGACAGTAGGACAGTGATCGAATCGGGTAAGGTCCTGTCTTCATCCTATCAACGTGGATATTTCAATGAAATACCACAGGCAAGCTGACAAGCACAACTATTCAGGAATGTGAATATGTAGGTATTGTTTTTCTTAATTATTCTGTAAGTACAGTTTGCTTCCGTTTCTTTTCAAATGCACTGCATGGTTTTAGGTATAGAATAACCTTGCTCATGGTGAAATTCTTGCCTTAAAATATTTTGCACATTTTTAAACTTGGGGCACATTTGTCAGCTTTACACAAAAGCAGAATGAAAAAAAAAGCCACATGTTGAATCCAGTCTTGTTTTTACTGACTTGTGCTCAGCCAGCTGAAGTTAATAATTATACATTTTACCTTCTTGAGCAACTTTTTAACTGAAAAAGATAACATGGCTTGATTTCGCACAGTTTTGTCTTTTCCTGGGTGGTTTATTAAATGTCACAGTTAACCTCAGGCCTGAAAAATAAAGATAAATTCTTAAAGAAAATGAATTTTTGTTTCTTCATCTTCTATCATTTTGGGTTAACTGCAACACGAGGGCAGTTGCTACAAATTCATGAACTTGGGGGATTTCACTGACTTAGTATTTTGTACTTCAGCGCTGAGTTCGAAGTCAGCAGATTTACATGGTGGACACTATAGGCTTCGATGAGCTCCTCTTCTCTTTCTCTTCTTACCTTCATGTTTCATGTTTTCCTCCATCTCCATCGTACCCGCTCTGACCCACCTTTGGTCGATTATCGTCTTCACGTGGTACGGAGAGAAAGCACATGCCACCACTTCTCAGCTCACGCAGGTGTGGTGCCCAGCCAAGGGTGACAGGCCCCGGGAATTCTATCATCACTATCACATGCGGTGTACACGCGTCTGCTTCTAGGGGTCCAAGAATGCAAATAACCTTCACTTGGCAGAAACACATTCAACTCATTAAAGCTGGCGGAAACTACAAAAATTTCACTGAGTTCCAAAAATCATATAACCTCTCAGTTTGTTTTGAGGCATTTTTCCCTAACATTGGTTAAATAGCTATCATTTTTAACATTTGCATTCCTCCCACCCCCCAAGGGAGGATAGTACTATTGTAATTATACTACATTCTTCTGAGGTTCCATAATGAACTATTATTTTGCTAATGGAATATTCAAGTAGTCTGTAGTAATTTATCAAATAGTCCTAAATCCCATTTTCTCAGTGTGAATCTTTTTGTTCACAGGTAAATTGATATGTGGGGGATTATCCAGGCTTTTTTGTAATTCAAATTATCCATTTCACCTCCCTTCACACACACACAAAATATATATATTTTTTCAATCTTAGAAGAGTTTTTAGAAATATTTAGAATTAAAACTGTACAGACTTCATGTAAGTGGTATTTTTTTGCATTTTAATTTGTCTTATATTTTTTGCAGTCTGATACGTAATTTTGAAAATGGCTCCAAATTGAGGGGGGGGCAAGCAAAAATGTAAATCAAGTGATTTCACACTGCAGTCTGTTCTTTAACTACTAGCAGGAGAGCAGTATTTTAAATAGGATCCAGTGAAAGGAAACCATCTAAGCTCAAGCTCTCCCACTTCCCTTCAATCTGAACAAGAATTTAAACTGGTGCAGTTCTCATAGAGATGGCCACCACTCTTCAGCACAGAACTCTTAAATGTAGAATGACTCGTGCACACATCGATGAATGTATGAGCAAGAAAGCTGTGTCAAGAGAGCCGAGTTGGAAGAAGGGTTTTAAACTATTCAAACAACAGCAACAACACAAGCAAACAAATGTAAATTACTTGTAAAATTAATGAAGCCACTGACCCTGGAGGGTGCCAGTTCTTGTCATGATGGTGAAATGGCTCCTAAAGCTGGTTCGGTTTCCTCAAATCAACCTTATAAGTTTATTTTGTCATATTGTCACTACGGGAAAATGTCTCTGAGAAACGAAGGGAAATAACTCAGACGGCCCTGAGAAGGCCAAGTCATGTCTGAGATGGCTGCATATGGAAAGGGTCAGGACTCCCATCCTCCCGCAAGATTTGTATCCTATGGACGTGCTCCAAGCGTGACCTCGGGAAGACAGAATGGAGAAAAGCCTTTCATATTTGGCACTTGCCTTTCCCCTGCGTGGTCTGTGGACAACCTCACCTGCACATTCACCGGGAGTCTGCTACAGCAGCTCAGGTCACTAACACGGTGTCCCTGAGAGAATACTGAGGCAGCACAGAGGCCCTGCCTGAGTGATGAATTGTCAAAAAAAGGTGAAGGTTGACCAGCCGCCCTTGAGCACTCACTGCCGCGCCCCCCCACCTCCATATTCATTCGCTGATGAATATCAGCCTAGACAGACAGCCTCCTCCCATTGCTGTGTGACCATTAAAAATGAGCCATGAATCACCGACAAGATGAAACTCCTGTGAGTGACAGTTAACAGTCTGGACTCCGTGAGGTTATGTGGTTTCTGGACACTCGGCCCCAGGGCTTACCCCTTCCTTTATTTTTAAATTCCCAACAATTCATGGAGACTGGATCCTGGCCTTTGCTCCTTGCCCCAAACACATTTCCAGAATTTCAGGATCATCTTTTCTTTTCAGAGGTCCTGCTAAAACAGACTGTCCGATGCACCAGCAAAACAGGAAATCGCCAGAATAACTAGATGTCAAAACCTACAATTACCGAAACAAGAAGGCACAGACCAGGCAACGTATGCCATCTTAACCAAAAATATTGAAACTGACACGTTAGGAATCTAAAACAGTATGCTCAATATAGAGATATTAGACAGTAGGAACCATACAAAGAAAAACGAGCCACAATAAAGTTCTAAGTGCAAATATGAGGTGAGCATTTCTCTCAGAATTAAAGAAACATGAAAGATCTTGCATCAGAGAGACAACTGAGTACCAAACAGGATTGTTAATAAAAAACCCACATCTAGATAGAGTATAATTGAAGACTATATCTGGGACACCTGGGTGGCTCAGTTGTTAAGCATCTGCCTTCGGCTCAGGTCATGATCCCGGAGTCCCAGAATGGAGCCCCTCATCGGGCTCCCTCCTTGGCAGGAAGCCTGCTTCTCCCTCTCTCACTCATCCTGCTTGTGTTCCCTCTCTAGCTGTGTTTCTCTCTGTCCAAAAAAAAAAAAAAAAAAAAAAAAAAAAAAAAAAAAAAAAAAAAAAAAAAAAAAAAAAAAAAAGAAAAAAAGACTAGATCTGAATACTACTAATAGAAAGCAGGGGAATGAACTAACACCCTAACTGAAAACAACTTTAGAGGATATAATCAAATTAGAAAACAAAACATCCAGAATATGATGGAAGAAATATGGTTAAGTAGAATGAACAAATATTGTGATTAACAGCTACTGTTGGCAAAACCTGAGAGAGAATCTAGAACAAATGAAGAAGTATTATACAATAACCCAGAACTGAAAGTTAACATGATTCAATTTGATGAGGTAGAAAACTTGAGCATAACACTGAATTAAGATATTTGTCTTATGAAGGAAGATGTCCCTTCAGAAAGTTATATTCATCACTTGTTTTGTTAGAAGTAAAATACATAAAATTTTTAAAACATATATAACTATATGCAAATAGATGTGTATATGTCTGTGTATACATAATACAAATTTAAAAATTTCCTACAAGAGTACGATCATGATCATGGATCTTTGGACAGGACACGATCATAATAACAAAAAAATTGTCATGTATACATTTTAAACAGCAGAACAAATTACAATCTACCAAATAAAAAACATAAGTAGAGAAAAAATGTGAAGTTCACATGAAAAATAAGTAGCAATATAATAGCAGTTATGTTTATCTAGTAGTTACAGTTATCTAGGAAAGTGAGCTACACATGAGTTAAAAGGTATCGACTCTAATAATTCACACAAAAAAACAAAGATTCACTAATACATTGTATAAAAGAAAAAAAGATGTATCAAGCAAATGTAAACCAAAAGAGAACTGGCATAATAATCTTATTACCTGACAAATATAATTTAATGTCAAGAAGGATGTCATCAACCCTTCGAAGAAACACTAGAACAAGCAGCTGTATTTGTCGTAAGCCACATCCATACCACATCCATTCCTTTACATGGTGTCTCTGGTTGCTTCCTCCCAACACTGGCACAAATGTATAGTTGACACATCGAATGACCTACAAACCTTAATGTATTTCCTCTCTGGTCTTTCACAGAAAAAGCGAATCAGCTCTTCATATATACATATGGGTACTATACAGAGAGAAAGAGAGTGGAGCAAAAATAAGATTTTAAGAGAACCAGAAATACACAAATGGCAGAACTTGTAAAGAAGAACATTAAAAAGCTAGTATGTCTGTATTCCATATGTTCAAGAAGCTAGAAGAGAGACTGAATATGTAAAAAGTGGAGACACAGAAGAGAGACTTTTTCTTTAAGGATTTATTCATTTGAGAGAGAGAGAGAGAGAACATGAGACAGAGCATGTGTGAGAGAGAGAGCATGAGCAGGGGGAGGGGCAGAGGGAGAAGCAGACTCCCCACTGATCAGGGATCCTAACACAGGTCTCCATACCAGAACCCTGGGATCATGACCTGAGCTGAAGGCAGATGCTTAACCAACTGAGCCCCCTAGACCGTTCAAAAGATAGACTTTTAAAAAACTAAACTAAACTACAATATCTGAGATGAAAAAAAAAAAATCATTGGAGGGGTGCCTGGGTGGCTCAGTTGGTTGAGGGACTGCCTTCGGCTCAGGTCATGATCCCGGAGACCCAGGATAGAGTCCCACATCGGGCTCCCTGCTTGGTGGGAAGCCTGCTTCTCCCTCTCTCACTCCCCCTGCTTGTGTTCCCTCTCTGGCTGTGTTTCTCTCTGTCAAATAAATAAATAAAATCTTTAAAAAAAAAATCATTGGATGGGATTCATGCCTGATTAGATATTGCAGAAGAGATTAGTGAAAATGAAGACATATCAATAAAAAGTACTTTGTTTTTTTTTTTTTTAATGTAGAAGATAAAAGACTAAAGAAATATGGGTACAACATCAGTGAGCACTGGGAAAAATAAACACATGATTGGGGCTACCAAAAGATAGAAAGTCAGAGAATATTTGAAGAAATGACAGACACAATTTTTCTGAATTTGCTGAAATGCATATATCCTGAGATCCAAAAAATGCAATAAACCTCAAGCGCAAGTGACATGAAAAAGACTTTGCCACATCACATCAGAATCAAATTGCTTAAAATCAGGAATAAAGGAAACCTTAAAAGCATCCAGAAGTAGCAAAAAGTACATTTCATAGAAAAGAACAACATGTCACAGCAGATTTCTCATTGAATGTAATGCAAACCAGAAGTACTAAAAGAAAAACTGTCAACCTACAATAATTTACCCAATGACAATATCTTTCAAAAATAAATACTAAATAAAGACTTCAAATATACAAAGCCTGTGAGCTATAAAGAGCTTTGGGAAGAGTAAATATGTAGGTACATATAAAGCTTGGTAAGAAAATTATTTAAATATCTTTTAAAAGGGATTTGTTATTTAAAGCAAAATTAATAAGTGTGTAATATGATGTATAATATACATCAAAACAAAATATATAATTAGAATAGCTCAAAAGCTCAGAGGGCAAAAATAGAAATACATTATTTTAAGTTTCTTAGAGTATACATGAATTTGTGTCATATCACTTAAACGTGGACTCTGATGGTTAAAGATGTGTACCTATAGACCCTAAAGTAAGCATGAAAAAAACCAGTTATAACCAATGCTCCACCCAATGAAGGAAATAATGTGAAATCATAAATAAAACTCAATTAAAAAGAAGGCATAAAAGGAAAGAAAAAAGGAACAAAGTGAAAGTAGGACAAAAAGAAATCAAATGGCAGGACAATAGATTGTCAAATAATCACATCGAATCTAAATGGTCTAAACCCCGGTTAAAAGGTAGGGATTATATTATATAAACTTATATAATTAATATAACACATACACACACACAAACATACATATATATAGATAGAGAAAGGGAGAGAGAGAACACAAAATACATTTATAGGTTGCTTAAAAGAAATCCACTCTATAAAGAAATGGTTCTTTTTAAAAAAAGATTTGACTTATTTATCTGACAGAGAGAAACACAGCCAGAGAGAAAACACAAGCAGGGGGAGTGAGAGAGGGAGAGGAAGGCTTCCCGCTGGGCAGGCAGCCCAATGTGGGGCTCGATCCTGGGTCTCCAGGATCATGACCTGAGCTGAAGGCAGACACTTAACTGACTGAGCCACCCAGGTGCTCAATATTCACTTTTGCCCCCAACATCTTTAAGATCAAGTATGACTCTGATGTGGCAACTTTAACTGATATCATGGTCAAGATATGAGTACTCCCATCTTCCAAATCTTATTGCATGTCCACAACCCATGTTGATTTGATGAATGGCTTTTATGGAAGTGAGAATAGCTCAATTATACAATCTGTTAAAGACCCATTCTCTGAGGCACCTGGGTGGCTCAGTCGTTAAACAGCTGCTTAACTGGTTAATCAACTGCCTTCGGCTCAGGTCATGATCCTGGAGTCCCTGCATCATGTCCTGCATCAGGCTCCCTGCTCAGCGGGAAGCCTGCTTCTCCCTCTCTCACTCCCCCTGCTTGTGTTCCCTCTCTGGCTGTGTTTCTCTCTGTCAAATGAATAAATAAAATCTTGAAAAAAAATAATTCTCCTGTGGTCTAGTTTTTATTACATGACTTAGGGAGGGTGGAAAAAGTAGGAATAAAAAAGGGCAGAGTGTGCAATTTAGGCAACTGTGGAGCAAAGCTTGAAATTAAAAGTCCAACTAAAGCTTGGTTTAAGAAAACAAAAACAAACTGAACCTAATGGGATCATGTGTGTGTGTGTGTGTGTGTGTGTGTGTGTGTGTGTGTGTGTTACAGAAAGAATAGGGAGCTTGTTAGCATGATCTCATACACCCTCAAGGAGCAGGAGGTGGCTGATGTGCAAAGCTTCTAACAATGATAATTCTGAAGAGAGGAAGTGCTGTCCAATGCTTACCGTCAACTTCTTGGATTCTGTTTCTGGATCCATCAGCTTTTTAAAGGAGGTTTTACACAGGTCACATTTTCTTAGGACTACTGTTTCTATATCAGCCTTTGATTGGCATGCTAAGAGTTTCCATTTTATTACTTCATGGCTATGTTGTTTTAAAAACTTTAGGTAAAGTAATCTGCAAAAATGCTTTTGAGTCACTGGAGAGCCTCCAAACAAAGGAGGAAGTGTTACTTCTCTGGAGAAAATGTAATATCTTTTCATAGCAAGTGTTGTGTGGTCTTTCTTTCTATTTTTTTTTTCTTTTTAATGGAAAGGCTCAGCAGTGCCAAGTAAATTCTATAAACTTTCTTTCCAAAATTGCCACTTAGCAGCACCTTACCAGAAGCTATAGGCATGCTACATGACCTCATTATTAGATATGCTTTGTGGCAAATACATTTTCTTATTTTCTTACCATGTTTTGAAGGAGAAAAATCCCCCCGGGGGGGAGGAAAGGGGGAAAAATTTGGGAAATACTCCTGTAGCAGTATTTGTCACATATTTTAAAAATGTACTTGTGAGAACAAGCCCACTCGTTCTTATAAGATGCCCTGGGCAGGTAAGTGAGCAGAAGCCGGTGATTACACTGTTTGTATGCTTGGGACCAATGAGGAAGCAACGGCGTTTGAGACTCAGCTGGAAACACGACTGAGCTGATGGCTTTACAAGGACCTAGAAGCCAGGTCTGTGCATTCATCTGTCAATTCATATAAAAAACCAATGAATCTGCAAGACAGTCAAAAGTTTAAAAGAGCACATTCATCTAAGCAGTTCCATGAAAACCATGAGGGAGAGCTAAGCACCCATCTTTTCAGGATGAGGAAATTCACCAACAGATCTGTCCAAAGTTTCCCAGCCAGAACGCTAGGTAGGACTCTAACCCAATGTTCTGATTCTTCAAAATAATAATTAAGGCTCTACCCTTGATTCGCAACGAGGGGATGGAGGGAGGCAGTTTTCATACATTTCACGTTTCCTACGTGGCTCCTCAGCAAACTTTGATAAGCGACGTCCCACCAGTTGAGAATCACTGACCAAGTCAGCCATCGTGATGCCTGGTTTCCTTCTGACATATGAGGACAGAACTGAACTCACCAAGCACAGAATGTGGCTTTTTTTGTGGATTTTTTTCTTTATTTTTTTATGTAAATGATGAAACTATATCATAAATGTGAAATACTTATCTTCATTTTTTCAAGCATGCAATTTTTTTTAATGTCCTCAGATACTTGTGACAACGTTCAGTCCCACTCAGAATTGAAGTTCGGCTGCTGTTTTTATGCCCTGATAACAGCCCCATCATCCTCCACTGCCTGTACCTACCACTAACATTCCCCAGGCCTAATTCCCTTCACTGCAGTCGCCTGAGTGTTTTAGTAATGTACATTTTAAATGAAAACACATGACATTGGAGAGATTAAAACCTTTGTAAAACATAACCAAGACCCACTTCATACTTGATTTTCCTCTGGACTTTATTCCAATGATATTTTCATGAGGCTGCAAATGTTGGACTTTACACTGGCATCTATGTTTTGGCATAAACTTGAAGAGAAAAATAAAAGTGCTCCTTTTCTCATGAAAATCTCCTCTCAGCCCTCAGAGAAAGAAATGGGGAACTGTTTCAAGAGGGACATACCTTAATTTTGTTGCAAATCCTTTTCTGCCTTCCAGACTTCAATATCAATAGGTCACACTAAATTATTTCATTAAGTACTTCATCTCCTCTGTAACCTGCTTGTCTTTGAGGACAAACTTTAGATCTGCCATGGACACGTCTGCAATATTTCGACTCAAAGGACACCTGCTGACTCCTAACTGGAAAGCTGGTGTGCATTCTTTTCCTCTCCCCTTCATAAATATATATTGCAATTGCCACTGTTATTAAAAAAATTATCCTTTGGTCCTTAGTGGTCTACCGTGCTCTACTCCCCCTTCATTCTTAAGCTGACCTTGCTCCCTCAGAAAGACAAGAAGACAACCTTAAGTGACAACGAGACAAATTTCATTTTGTTGGGAACTGCCTTTTCAATTATTTCCCTCTTCTCGATTTCTCCTTGCTGGTCTGGTCCAAGCTGTTACTTTGACAGGGGTCTCTAACCTCTAAATTAAAATATGCAAATTGTTATGCTTCCTGCACCAGGACCAGAAAAGCCTGTGCATTGTAAATGCGAAGGATCGCTCAGTTCTGTTTGGCACCAGAAGAATACAGTTGCCTACCGCTGCCATTTCCTGTTATAAGAAAAATAATACCCTGCAGACGGACACATTAGAAGCAATACATTTATGCATCAGTATGGTTCTATTTTAAAAATGAAACATTATTCTCTGTGACCCACATTCTGCCGAGGAAAATATGTGCAAATATATCCAAAGACTTTCAAAGACTTAGTGGATATATTTTAAATGTTTCAATACTGAGACCTACTCTACCTTCGTCGGAAACCTAACTATGCTTTTAAGTACTTAATTCTTATTTGATAGATTTGAAATGCAGAATACTTACCGCAGGTGGATTTTTCCTTTACGTTCCTTCCCTGGTACATTCTTGGAATTGGGATTGCTTCTCTAGTCACCCGATCAATCAGTCCTGCTCCAGGCCGATGAGCAAATCATTTTCAAGGCCATCCTACATACTCTTTGCCTGTAAGTACAGATATGGTATTTTCCTAATATATTCTAAAAGTTCTGTTTCTCAATCCCATCACAAAATCGGCTTTAAAAATACCCACTGTGATGCCAAATGGCATTTACAAAAATCGCTCAACACCTATCTCTATGATGCTGTCATATTTCCTATAGTTCTGAAAAATTTCTAAGTGATCATGAAATGGTTCCTGAGCCTCATGATGCTTTCCATGTCTTGGATTTGGGGAGTGAAAGCCTATTTGGAAACCACTGAATGGGAACCAGCTATGTATAGGAGAAACAGCAAAATAAAACTATTGGAAAATCAAAAGGTTATTTAGTGCTTCGGGATAGATTTGATATTTTCTATTTATTTTTTCCAACAAAATATGATTGGATCAGATTGAGTTGAAGTGAAATTTTTATACTTAAACATCTGTTGAAAGGAGGAAAACCTATCCAGGAATCAGAAGAAACCCATCTTAAGTTTAAAATTTTGCACAATGTAAATGTCTTCAATGAGAAGACATCAAACTTCAAGTCCCATCTCTGTTGGTAAAGAGTAATATAGACACTGGGTAAATAACTGGTCTAGACCTTATTTTCCAAATAAATTAAATTCTACATTCCACATCAGCGAAATTTAGAGTTGAGAGGAGTCTGATCACTTCATCCACCCCTTGGTTTAAATAGGGTTAACAGGATTAATTATGTGACAATTAGCATACCATCAGTTTCTAGAAAGCAGGTCGAGAATCCAAGTCATTTGTTCTTTCATTGAATCAGCACTGCACTGAGGTGACAGGGCTGGAGAAGCCATCTGAGGCTATGTGACAATGGTAGTTGTGCAGGGGATAAAATAATTGACGATTCTTACTCCAGTCCAAGGCCATTTGAAAATGGGCAGGGTTTTCACCAATCTTCTCTCAAATCCTGGATGCTGTGGAGTTAGGGCATAGCTTTAGTACCGATTCCTTGCTCTCATCAAGTTGTTCTTCCTCTCCAAGAGTCTATAAAAAGTTATCCCCCAGTTATTATGGTTATTTCACCTGTTAGATTTTAACAAGAAGGGAAGAAGCAAAAAGGCCCAATTTTGTTTTGTTTTCTTCCACCTATCAATATGCTTAGATATTTGGGACTGCCATGATGTGGCAGGTTTCCTTATGTTTCCCTCTTCTGCTGAGAACATGTGGTCATTTGACCATAGTATATGAAGGCAACTGGAGAATTATTTAGCAGACAGGGTTCCTGAATCCCAGATATCTTGGAGACCCAAGCTCTTACATGTAAACTCAACATACACTTGCCTGTGTGCACACACCTGTGTGTGTGTGTACATACGTGTATCTATGTGTTTAATGTTTTTGAAGCAAGGAATTTTGAGTCTGGGTATTGGAAAGACCTTAAATTCTGTTAAAAGTCGTAAAAAAATGAGCGCCTGGGTGGCTCAGTGGGTTAAAGCCTCTGCCTTCGGCTCAGGCCATGGTCTCAGGGTCCTGGGGTCAAGGCCCACATCGGGCTATCTGCTCAGCAAGGAGCCTGCTTCCTCCTCGCTCTCTGCCTGCCTCTCTGTCTGCTTGTGATCTCTCTCTCTGTCAAATAAATAAATAAAATCTTTTTTTAAAAAAAAGTAGTAAAAAAAAAATCAATGGTAGCAGGTACAACATAGGAAAATTTACAAATTCAGAATAGAAACAAACTCGGAGGAAAATATATATTTCTTTATCAACTGAAATAGTTTCAGAGGAGAGAAGGATAGTCAAACATGTTAGAAAACAACGTTTCGTGTCAGGCAGAAAGAAACTAATGTCCTACCAGGACACACCCAGTTTTAGGAAAACTAGCCTATTTATATATGTACACATGTATATGTGTGCTAACATCTAAAATCAGTTTCTAGAGACCAATGTACTGAGTAAGAAAAGGGGCATGCATGCCAGAGTTTTGGTGTTTTTTTCCCTTTGTGTGAGGGGTCTAAGAGAAAATGATAAGTTTTTACAAACTAAAATAAAAATGTAGAAGAGAATTTTCCCTGATTACTTAGATACAATTGAAGAATATCAGTTCTGTAATTATAACACCCTGGTTCTGGGTCCCCTTGTTTAACTTTTCTCACTTATTGGGGGAATATAGAAAGAAGAAATGTATCATTATAAATCATCCTTTATAACTCTGAATGTCTGAGATTATTATATAGATTCTAAAATAAATGATTTTTTTCTCTTGGTTTTGTCTTCTCTCAAGTGACCATCTTTGAATTACCCCAGCACCAACCTTAATCCTAAATTCCATCTTTAGAAACTAATGAAATTCTGGTGGCATCAAGAAAGCAACAAAGGTCATTTCTGACTTCAGTCCCCCTGATAAGAAGATGAACTAACTACTCATAAACCAGACACCATTGTGAAAATCCTAGAACAGAGGGGGAGAGGCTGAGTCCCTCCTTGGATCACAGAGACAAGGAAAGAGTGCATTGAAGGGGCAAGAGTAGCAGCCCCATTCTGACCACATGGCCCCTTCCCCAGGTTGGCATCATGTCACACAAAGAGCCACCCATCCCCCGCTCCCGGTCTATGCTTCCCCAAGTGGGAAAAGTGAGCCCAAGGTGGACATCCAGCTCCCCCAGCATTGTCATTCCTGGGAAGCCCATTCAGGTATCACCTCACAACGATTGCAGGGGAAATGTGGGGCTTGACTACAGAAGGTCAGTCTATGATGGAAAAAGAAGGATAGGGCTTAAAGCAGCCAGCACTTGTATCTTGGCAGACTAAATTTCTATTCACAGAAGCACCCAACTAGAAATCCTAACTAGCAGACTGTAATACCCCACTCTCAACACTGGACAAATCATCCAGAAAGAGAATCAATAAGGAAATAGTACATTTAAATAACACTATAGACCAGATGGCCCTAACAGATATATAGTGAACATTCTATCCAACAACAGAGAATACACATACTTCTCTAGTGCACATGGAACATTCTCCAGGACATATCATAAGTTAGGCCACAAAATAGGTCTTAGCAAATTAAGAATATTGAACTCATGGTAAGATAACCTTTTCCAGGGGTGCCTGTGTGGCTCAGTCATGAAGTGTCTGCATTTGGCTCAGGGGCTCAGGTCATGATCCCAGCATCTTGGGATTGAGCACCATATTGGGCTCCCTGCTCAGCAGGAAGCCTGCTTCTCCATCTCCCACTCCCCCGCTGTGCTCCCTCTCTTGCTGTCTCACTCTGTCAAATAAATAAATAATAATCTTTAAAAAAAAAGAAAAATGACAACCTTTTCTATCATAATAGTACGATACTAAAAATCAATAACAGGAGGAAAACTAGAAAACTCAAAAACACATGGAAATTAAACACCATGCTCCTGAACAGCCACTGGATCAAAGAAGAGATTATAAGGGAAATAAAAAATGTATCTTGAGACAAATGAAAATGGAAATACAATATAACAAAATTTATGGATGCAGCAAAAGCAGTAGGAAGAAGGAGGTACAGAGCTCTATGTGCATACATCAAGAACATTAGAAGTGTAGGTGTCAAGTAACCAACCTAACATTGCACCTGAAGGGACAGGAAAAAGAAGAACTAAGCCCAAAATTAGAAGAAGGAAAATAATATAATAATTAGAATAGAATAAATAGAATAGAATAGAAATAATTAGAATGAAATTGAGAACAGGAAAACAATAGAAAACTCAGAGTTCGTTCTTTAGAAGAAAAAATATCGAAAAACCTTTAACTAGACTGACAATAAATAAATAAATATAGAGAGATGACTCATATTAATAAAATTATAAGTTAAAAAGGAGACTTTACAACTGATACTACAGAAATACAAGGGATCATGAGAGAGTTAAAGCACACCACACCAACAAACTAGACAACCTAGAGGAAACAGAGAAATTCCTAGAAATATACAACTCACCAAATCTGAAATAGGAAGAAATCAGAAATCTGAACAGACCAGTAATGAATAACGAGATTGAATCAGTAATCAAAATCCTCCTCCAAAAGAAAAGCACTGCACCAGAAGGCTTCACTGGTGAATTTTACCAAACACTTAAAAAATAATGAATGACAGTTCTTCTTAAATTCTTTACAAAATTGAAGAGGAGGGATCCCTCTTGAAGTCATCTTCCAAAGCCAGATGAGGACAGTACAAGGAAGGACAAGTACCAGCCAATATCTCTGACGAAGAACACGGATGTAAACATTCGGAACAAAATACTAACAAACCAAATTCAGCAGCACAGGATACGAGAAATAGGGGAGAAAAGTGATTGAGATTTGTGGAATTCTGTTAAGATGATCATGTTTAAAAAATGTCTTTGAAGGAAAAATATCACTACCCTTGTACATAAAAGAGCCATCAATATTTTGGTAAATGTAAGCCTTACTGTACTTAATGGACCTTATTTGGTCCCACAGAGATGTCTCCAACATTACCATTATCTAATATGAGCTTGATGATGCCTGAGATTTTGCATGAACCTTCTGGTGAGTCTCTCCATGAGCGAGGTGTTGGGACTGTACGCATGGGTGTGTGTGGGGGAAGAGGGTCCCACCAAAAGCAGGGAGGGAAGGCAAACAGTCTGAGCTATTTAGGGTATGTTGGGTATACCCCATACAAGATTGGGGTATGTTGACCTTGCAACAATAATCAGATGGTTGGCTTTGAGGAGTGTAATTTTAAAAATAAATTACCAGGGGCGCTTGGGTGGCTCAGTTGGTTAAGCGACTGCCTTCGGCTCAGGTCATGATCCCATAGACCTGGGATCGAGTCCCACATCGGGCTCCCTGCTCCACAGGAAGCCTGCTTCTCCCTCTCTCACTCCCCCTGCTTGTGTTCCCTCTCTGGCTGTGTTTCTCTCTGTCAAATAAATAAAATCTTTAAAAATAAAATAAAAAATAAAATAAATTGCCAGTAGGGTATATGTGTACACAGTAGGAAATTAGGCTAATATTTTACCCTAAGAAAAATGAAGCCAATACAATCTTCCCCCAAATTCAGCTAGTATTGCACCTGTCAAAAGAGGCTATGTTATTTAACCAATGGACAAAGCAGGCATAATTAGAGACCTCAAGGTGCAGGGTCTTTTATATTTATCTTTTACTGGAGTTTATTTCTCTCTGACATACTAGCGGTAGGTATGGGAGTGGTTTCTCCCACACAGTGGGAAGGAGAAATGGGGAGGATCCATCCCTCCAAGAGGCATCCTGTCTCTTCCACTGGATCGCGACCAGAAGCTAGTCACACAGCACTCCAAACTTACGAGAAGCTAAAAAATAACGGTTCTTATCTGGGGGGCTGTGCATTCAGGGGAAACTGAGAAGCTCGCTTAATAGGTAAAGACGAAGGGAAATAGATAGACAAGCATTAGTTTCTGCCACTTTACACTCAACTGATTTTAATGGAATAAATGAATGCCATTTGTGTGACGTTTGTTTAAAATCCAGAACAGTAATCCTGGGTGAATTCCCCACCGAATCAGAATAGTGTTTCTAAGCTAGTATTATATAGTTGTAATACATATTCGTGTTAAGTATCATTAATAGGAGAATGTAACTCACAAATGTTCTTTTTCTGATTACCGATATTATTTTCTCCTTTCTGCAGGACTACTTAACGTGGTTCTGTAAAATATGTCTGTGGTTAAGAATGAAAAAAGTAAGCACACCAAAGTTGGTCTGCAAATATTAAGGGAACTCTACACGCATACACGCATACCTATTCTGAGATATATAGTAAGGAGGAGAAATCAATATTCTATTATGTATTCCCACCCAGGGAGTGCCTCTCCAATTCTCTTTTTACCTTTCCAGGCCAACTGACTTGTTCTCACTAAGACCACTTGGCGCATCCTTATTTTCCCACCAAATGAAGGAGAATGTCAATTCCAGCCACTATCCCACATCTCTGTCTACTTCCTGCACCATCTAACAAGGCAGTGGTTGCTTAATTAACTCAGAGCAACAGTACTAATAATTAAATGACATGTGTGATCCTCTTCAAGAAGAGTAGCAGTAAGTGATTTTGTTTTTCCTCCACCAGACCTTGTTTAAATTAGCTTTGTTCGTTTTCTAGCGCATTAGCCGACCTTAATTGAAATTCAGTCTCCTATATCTTAGCAATTACCTCCACATTATGTACCACTCCACAAAGGGCTCTCAAATATGCTTATTTATATGCGGCCTTTGGGTTTCCCAAAACTATTATAAAAGCAAGCTGACCGAGAGACGCGTATGTTTTCTCGGAGGGGCTGAAATGTCTGCTTCGTATAGGCGATATTAAGGGCAACGATTCACTTAAGTTTTGAAGTAGAGCAAGTGAAATTGACATAGAAGATATTGACATCAAAATTCAAAGGATCATGGAAAATAATAAAGGTAAAGACAAATAACATAAAAGTCGATCAAATTTTAATCTAAAACTATCCTATGCAATTTTAATTAACTTATTGTTTCTAATGCTACATAAAGTTAAGTCATTCATAGATGCTGTTGGTGTATTTTAGCAACATTATTAGTTTTTCATGTTTCTTTTTCTCTATTCCCATACTCAATCCACCCCATTGAAGTAATTAGCATAATCACCAATATTATAAGATCATTTTCCTCATCCAAATAAATGACCATCAAACTCATGCCTGACTCTCTATATTCAGAAATGCTTAAATAGTTCATTATTACCCAAATGACTATGGGGAAATGCTGTGCATAAGATGAAAGAAATAATGACTCATGCCCCCTACAAAGAAGATGAAACTCTCCCACATAAGAATTAATTCACTGTAAGATATCTGAGTATCAGGATGATAATTGAAAGGACTAAAAATAAAATTGAATGCAATAGGTGGTCTAAAGGTCATGAGACTTGTCGCTAAACAATTAGGTTTTTTTTAATTTCGATAGGTTTTATAAATATTACTACGGCTTGTATTCTAAAGTAGATTACTTTTAAATGGAGTTTTCTGGTATCTAAATGCCTGTCTAATGAAAATACTTCATATGCTGCAAGCTTTCCCCTCTATCGTATCAAGTTACATTGATAAAAAGTTAAAGGTCATGAGACTTAATCACAAACAGAAGTGTTTTTTTTTTAATTTTGTTAAGGTTAAGTCTTATAAATGTGACTATTGCTTCTGTTTGGAATTCAAAACAACTTTTAAATGGTGTTTTATCTATCTAAATGCACATCTAATGAAAGTATTTTTATATGTTGTGTGCTTTACATTTCTTAATCTAAAACCTAAAAATCTAAAAAGAATCTGAAACAACAGTAGCCATTTAATTACCCCACAATATCTTCTGTTGGTGATAGATTTGATGGATTTTCAATCCTGAACCTATACAATCTGAAACAAATGAGAAATGAGGACAAATAATACTGTCCTCATTTTTTAAAATATTTCCTTTATATATTTGAGAGAGCGTGAGTGAGACAGAGAGTGCACATGAGTGGAAGTGGGGCAGAGGGAGAGGGAGCAGATTCCCAACTGAGCAAGCAGTCCCTGATCGCAGGGCCCTGGGACCATGACCTGAGCAGAAAGCAGACGCTAACCAACTGAGCCACCCAGGCATCCCTATTGTCCTCATTTATAAACAAATTTGCCTACAGGTATACATACTGATTTGCATGGCATCACACAATGGTTTAACAATATTGGTTAATAAAAGAATTTAGATTTCTTCACCTCGAACCTAGAGCCCAGGTCTAAGCCAAAGTGTGAAGAAAGGGGTTTACTTGCAGCGTATTTTCCTTTTTTTTTTTTTTCCCCCAAATCACTTCTGTGTCCATGTTTGTCTCAAGGGGAGAGACAAACAGGCTGTGGAAGTCTCTGGAAAGCCACATGCAGACAGTTCCCCCAGGACTAACATGCATCCGTTAAGCTATAAGCCTCTTATGGTTGGCATCCATATAATAGGTCAGTGCCTACAGTGACAGGTGATAAAATATTTTGAGACTCACCCATGATACACACTCTCTAAGCCAAGCCACTCCTTCCCTAGGAAACTTTCCTAACGGAACGCAATGGCAGAGCTCTCTCTCCCTCTCCTGAGGGTCTGTTCCACTTCAAATTCTTATAGTCCCAGAGAATCATATACAAGATCAGGGTCCCTCTTCACTTTGGTAAATGTAAATTCCTGAGGTAAGTTCTTAACTTACCTTTAATGTCTTCAGGGGTGCCTGCCAGGGACTAAGTTTCACTGTTCATATCAAGCTGGGCACCCAACATCTCTAGACACTGTCATGAAACTTCTAGTCATTGTAGATATACAAGGTTTTCCCAGCCAATGGCTTTGAAACATCTTGAAAAATGAAGGCTTTTTCCTAATTTGTAGAAATGGTCAATAAACATAATTTACTTCTAATTTCAAAATGGTCAATAAACACATCAAAAGGTGCTTAACATCATTTGTCATTAAAGAAAAGTAAGTGCAAACTATGATACTATTAAGCATTGACAAAAATGGCTAAAATTAAAATAATTTAGAGCAAATGAGACACACACATGGTACACCTTCAGGCAATTACTTACAATAAATTATTGGCATCTGGACACACATACACCCACTAATGCCAGCTGTGGGTATGCCCAACAGAAAGGCATACGTATGGACTCTAACAGAATAGTAAAAGAAAAAAAGAAAAAGAAAAAAAGAAAAGTCATAGCACACTTCATTAAAAACAAACAACGAACTGGGAATAAAAACAGTATCTACAGTAAACGGATTAAAAAATTGTGATAATGGGCAATGGAATACTATCTACCAAGAGAAAAGAGCAAATATTGCTACATGCAGAAAACATGGATAAATACTGAGAAGACCAGTTGTAAAAGAGGGACTACATTCTTTCACCTATATGAAATGAAAAAGCAGGCCAAATGAATCTATATTTGTCTTCGGAGTTGAATCACTGAGGAGGCTCTTGATGTGAGAGGTTGGATAGGGTGTTTCTTTATGAGAGCTAACTGGATTCCTACTCATAAGGTAGCCATGGGGTGCCAAGTTTTTGGTTTTGTTTTGGGATTTTTTTTAAAGGAAGTCCACATCAAAAACAGAGAATGATCTCTCACGGATAGATGCACACTACCCAGGCACAAGAGATTCAGATGCGTGAACAGAATGCCAATTCATTCATTTAAATCAGTAAATGCAGCGGTTTCATAGACAATGCTTGCGTCGCTATAATCAACCCGTTGAAACCACGAAAACAACTACAACGGAAAGCAATATTATGCAAGTGCAAGAAGACTGACTGTTGACGACAAACGTCCTTTCATTTCACAACGCACAGAACTGTCCCTGCGCTAAGTATGCAGCGCAAGCCTGTTCACTCAAGACGCGCTCCGTTCTATTCGATAGCACTGGTTCCATTTTGCTGCTCAAACACCCAAGCATTTTATCAAGTTACAGCTCTCCTATGGCTACAGACACAATTTTGACATATAAAGC
The DNA here is from genome assembly GCA_004023965.1 of Spilogale gracilis. Classification (NCBI taxonomy): domain Eukaryota; kingdom Metazoa; phylum Chordata; class Mammalia; order Carnivora; family Mephitidae; genus Spilogale; species Spilogale gracilis. Next base: position 13,436 of record PITA01019273.1, on the reverse strand, counting down.
AGTTTGCATGAAGAATTCCAAGTCACTTAAGGAATAGTGTGACTCTCAGAGAAAGTCAGGAATTGGCATTATCTGATTATTTAAGCAGTTAACTCAAGTTTAAGGACGCTAGAACTTAATCCAAGTCATGTTTATTTTGGGGCCACAGATTAAAACAGAAGAGGATTCGGGATTCAGGGCTTTGACTCAGAGGTGCTGCTCTCACTCATTCAAGAGCTATTTGTTAAGAAATGGCTTTTTTTTGTGGCCAATTCTTGCCTTATGTGCTTAGATACCAAGCTGTCGTTGGAAAAGTCTTTCCCTCAAGGTGATTACATTCTGCAGGGCAGACAGATAAGAAAATTTCACTTAATGGTGTATGCTCTGAAGAAAATACAAATCAAAATAAGGAAAAAAGGCTGCTGGGGTTTGCACACACATCTGGATGTTCTCAGGGAGAGGCATCAAGAAGAGCAGACCAGGCAAAGGGACACAACGTATAAGGACCCCAAGGCAAGAAAAAGGTCCTGCGCATTTGAGGAAAAGCAAGGGGCCCGCATGGCTAGAGTTCCTTGCAAGGAAGGGTGGGAGCAGATGAAGTGGGAGAGGCAGGCAGAGGCCAGATCGTGTTTGGCCTCCAAACCCACAATGAAGGGTTTCGGTTTTAAACAAAACAAGAAAATATTTGTAGGGCTTTAAGCGAAACAAACATAAGGCCAATGCCTTGAAATGAGTACTCTGGCACGTGGCATAGAAACATACTTCACAGTTCCTTTCCGATGGATAAAACGTGCTCTAAAATGCCTTACAGTAACAGCCAGCTCAGGGACTTCTTTACGTTTTGCACGCAGTTGATTTCTTAAAATTTTATGGTTACTAACATCACCCCTGCTTTCATGGAAATCTAAGGAATATATGAAATAAAGGACAGTCTTATCCAAGAGGTGTCTAAAGAGAAATCTATGAGAAAGAGCTAGCATATAAATTAACATTACCTATTATATATATATATTTAAAATTCCCTCAGTGGCCAAAATTCATAGCAGCATTTATGGCTCGTCTCTCCCACCGCCCTGCATACTTCTGGCTGCAGGAACATGGAAACTTCTTAGAATGTTTTCTAGGTTGGGTGGAGATTATCATCTCTAGTCCTCCCCAAACTCAAGAGCTTGTTTTCTGTATTAACCCAGATCTCTGCAAATGAAACGCACTGACAAGGACGTCAGCTCACTAATTACAGATTGCCGATCTGCTCTCAGGGCATTTGCAGTTATGAACTGTTCCTTACCATCTTTGTTATCCTGAAATCCCCAGTTTCTTAGTTTGCCCTGGAAAACAAATGTGAGCGGCATGCTCAGGATATTATCTCCCACTTGGCTCTCCCTTGAGTTCACCCTCAGGTGAACCACCAAGCACAAGGAAATGGGTCAGGGATGAATCCAATTTCATTAACATCTGAAAGCTTTCATCTGGTAGAACACGCCATCCTCCTCTCAGAGCAAAACAGATCCCTCCCCAAAAAAGTTATTAGTTAAAAGGCCAACCTGGGGTCCCCGTGGTGATACTTTCAGTGCCATGAGCACTGGATGAAGGGAGGTAAATAATAGATGGCCTGCTCACTGGGGAATTTATGTCAGCCCTTCGCAAGAAGCAGATGGAAATTTTAACCCACTCACATCTGATCTCAGTTTAGAGCCATCTTTCTTGCCCTCCAAAGCACAGAGATGGAATTTCAGGCTAGTTAAATCACTTTCCCGCAAACAAGAAGTTGAAAATGATGGGATGAATCACTGCTCTGACCTTCTGCCTGGATAGAGTGAACTGCCTAAGCTGTTTCTCTTCCAGACCTAAGTAATCAGGGTCTTGTGCTTAACCTTGGGCTGGGAAGGCTTGCGGGATTCAAAGTCAAGATCTTGGAATGACCCTGCACGCGAGCGCGCGCGCACGCGAGCGCGCACACACACACACACACACACACACACACACACACACACACACACACTGGGATAACCTTTGTTCCCTTTCTCAGACTCTGGCTTCTCACTGGGTTCAGCCAATGGGAGGCTCCGGTGGAAAGGGCAAGCGCAGAGCGAGGTCAGGATGGCTGTGTCCCGTGTCTGGCCCGCTGGCCAGCTGGCTGCAGTGGGTGTCTTTCTCCACAAAGCACCAGAGTGCCATCTGGCTGTCCTCTCCCGCAGCTTGGGGTCTCTCCAGCTCTCTCAACCTGGCCATATCTCCGGTCAAGTAAACACATTAATTTGTTCCCGTCTGAGCATGTTATCTCCTTCCTAACTTGCTACGCCAGCCCTTACTTAGAATTTTATTCCAGAAACAGTACATGGTGGTTAAAGTTACTATCGTATATACTTGTCATCATTATGAGGATTATTTTACTATAGAAGATCAATGGTACAATATAGTCATCTAAGCTATTTCATTAGAATAATTTGTAAAAAAAAAAAAAAAAAAAGATAGGCAATTTTATATGACTCTCAAAGCAGTCACCTGGTAAGGATTTGTCTTAGTATATATCAGCCAATAAATTAAGGTTAAACTTTTCTTTTTTTAAACATTCAGTTGTATCTTTTTTTTAAAATTTTATTTATTTATTTGACACAGAGAAACACAGCCAGAGAGGAAACACAAGTAGGGGGAGTGAGAGAGGGAGAAGCAGGCTTCCCACTGAGCAGGGAGCCCCATTTGGGGCTCGATCCTGGGACTCTGGGATCATGACCTGAGCTGAAGGCAGGCACTTAACAACTGAGCCATCCAGGTGCTCCTAAACTTTTCAAGTACATAGGAGATGAGTGCTAACATTTATTGTAAGTCCTCTGAGTGCCAGAGTATTGACACACTGTGCTGTAATCACTATAACAACTGTATATGGATTAGAGTTCGTGAAAACCAGAGCAGATATTGAAGAGCTAACCTCACCCTGAGATGTGTCCACCTTATTCATACTGCTGCCATTCAAAGATGTTCATGCATAGTTTCTATTTTTATTCTTTGCCATCAAAGAGCGGAGAAGGCAGAATAAAGAGGAATTTATGAAAATTCAGCACTGTGATCATTGATGTCTCAAAGCATTCCTTCTGGGGGCTGCTGTGAGGTACACAGCAGACTGTGTTTCCCTAAAATATATGCTGATATGCTAACCCCAGAAAGGTGATGCGCTGTTCGTAGGTGGGAGGTGCTTAGGACATTAAGCTGAAGCCACTGGTTCTCCTATCTGGATGAAAATTAATATACTTCCTGATACATGTAGAATTTTGCATCCATGTCATATCACAATGAAGCCACAGGTTTTGAACCCAATTTCCCCCCCCTGGTATATCTGCCAAAGGGCAAAACTCTAGCATAAATGCCTTTACACAATTTTTTCTACTCTTTCCATTAACAGATGGTTATTTTGACTGCAGGATTCTCAGCTCTCCCCAAACTCATTAGTGAAGTAAGCCACTGACCCGTATCTCTCTTCCTTTCCTCTGTGATGGGGGATGGGGAGAGCAGCAGGGAGAATGTCCTGCAGTTCAGGTTCCCATAGCTCTTCTCTTCCTGCCACTTCCTCCAGGGTCTGACTTTCCTCTGGGTCTGTTCTTGTAAACGAGGTTCACCAGGTCCCTGCCCACCATGGAAGGAGGCTGCCCCCATCTCCGGCACACGGCACAGGGGTGGGTGGTGCTGAGGGAGCCCTGCTAACCTTAGCCATTCCCTGAGCTTAACTGTAGCCAGACAGGGTCCCTGCCAGCTCCCCCAGAAGAGGCTGGGGGGGGCGCGGGGGGGGGGGGGTCTGGGCTTTTCCACTGCGCCTGTAAGGATTCACTTTCCTTTCCTCTCCAGATTTGTTGGTGCAACTAATTTCCAAATCTGTGTGTCTTCTTCTCTCTTTTCATGTCCTTATTTTTTTTCTCTTCCATCTTTACTGTGTCCTGTCCCTTCCCTCCCTCCCTTCCTTCTTTCCTTTCTACTTTCCTTCCCTTCTTCTTCCTTCTTTCTCCTTTTTTTCTCCCCCTCCTCCATCCCACCCTTCATTCTTGCTCTTTTCTGGGAAAAATGGTAAACAAAGAATGGTAAGTGAATTTTAAAAGGTGGTCATTGAGAGATGAACCCTGTCTGCTTAGTAGTCTGTAGTGGGGAATACTTATTTTTAAAGAGAGGATGCACTTAATAAAAAGGGCCATGCCCATGGCGAAGGCATACTGAATTAAGGCACAACTATTAACACTACAAATTAGATCAAATGTACTTGATTCTCCACATATAAAGTAAGGAATGGCACAGATGCGTACAACTTTTTCCACCTTCACTCTCTATTTAATTTCCTCAAGAATCTAGTCTTATCCATGCTGAAAAAAAAATTCATTCTACACATCGTTGTCCACATGGGTATTTCATTCAAAGTCAAGGATCACCAAGGCGTAGCATGCCTTCCACGTTTTCCTTCCAGTGCCCGTGGTAGTCTTTGCTAATCAGTCACTATTATTTTTACATTTGGGCACAGAGGCAGCCTCTGTTTTTCTCAAAACAGTAATCCAAGTTGATTCCACCTGTTAACAGAGCACATCCCTGGAGGAGAAGTCTATTTCCATTCCTGTAAATAGACACCAGATACTCCCCGTGATTACCCGCACCTATGGCATTAAGGGTTGTTTCTTCTACTTCTTAAAGATTATCAAAGTGTGCTGCAGCGATTGCACATTACCAGACACAGAGGCACTCTGAATGAAGAAATCGACTACCCTACATAATTTGAAGACAGAGGGGCCAACACACATATCTCCTGCTGACAAAACCAAAATGGAAAAGTCACGTGTATTATCTGAGCAAGTGTTTCTCTCCTACTGGGTTTTCGGAGCATCATGGACACTCCAAGGGAGTCATATTTAATGAGGTCATTTTAAAAACACGAAGACCAGTATTGATTTTTCAAACATATCTTAAGATACTTTTTATGATTTGTATAGGGGCAAAGAGGGAAGAGTGAGAGTGAAACACGCAGCACTGTGATGATTAGTGGAAACTTACAAGGAGAATGCAAGGGGCTACAAAAAAAAAAAGGAATGGTCTTTAAGGGAAAAACATTTCATTTCTATTTCAATTGATAAACCTTCAAATTAGTTTCGGAATAACATTTGGAAAAACCTCAGTTAACGTTCACAGGCAATAATAGTACCCTCATTGAAAGAGTGTGTGTGTGTGTGTGCGCACGTGCACACACATAAGTGTGTAACCTCTATCTAATTCACTGTGACTTACCTTTATCTTGACATTTACCTGGACTTTGGTAATGGCATTTATACTTAACAATTTATTCTTAACACATTCCTTACAACATTATTCTCAAAAGAATCTCTTGGTAAATATTGGTCAAGGATCCTGAATCTGTCAAGGAGCCTAATATTGGCTTTTGCTTTCAGCAATCTTTTTTTTTCATTTCTATATAAAGAAAATCAGAAACCATTAGCACTCAGGATTTAAGCTCTCATAAGTGTCTCGTGTATAATCCTGGGTATGGGAAAAATTTGAATAATATTATGATAGGCTGGTGTGTGGTATGATTGCTAAAATGACTTAGCTACATTTCACTTACCAGATGATCCCATACATCAACCCTACACTTCCAGAGCCCTGGATACTCCAAGAAAAGTCACAAGGTGTGTGCATTTATTCATTCGAAAATAAAATGATTGAGGGCCTCTTGTTATTACATCGTGTGTATCTTAGAAAGTGAGCAAGATATGGTCCCTGCCTCACTGGGCACACGGTTCGGTCAAGAGTACAGATGAATAAGTGCCCACCTAAGATAAGTGATGATTCATAATCCTGCAGCATCAATACCACTGGGAGGGCTTTTAAAAAAATACACATTCCTGGGACTCAGCTGCAGGCGTCCTGAATCAGAACCATGTTGCTGGAGGCCAGGGGAGCCAAGAGGAAAGCTCATTTCCCAGAGGAAATGAGTCTCAGTGAGGGACAGGAATGATCAAGGAGGGGCTTGTGAGTGGTTGTCCTCAGGGCCAGGGTGGGTCAAGAGCGGCAATGGTGAAGTGGGGGGAATGAAATGGGAGAGAACAACAGTGCACTCCGAGGGGTCAGCACACGGGCCACCTTGAATATGAACAGGTGTGTATGATGGTGACGTCATAGCGTACAATGGGGAATGCTGCAAGAGTATGGACAGAGAAGAGAGACATAAAACTAGTGAAATGAACTGTGGCTCATACAGGATCTTGGAAGGTTTAGACAAGAAGAGTTTAGACTATTTCAGGACTATTGACAGAGGAGAAATGTGCTCAGGGCGCCATTGCAATGGTTCCAGCTTGCACAATGGAATCGGTCTGTCAACATTTACTGGTGCACAAAGCCCAGGAGGGAAAAGTCATGGGGGGGAAGGTGAGAAACTTTATCTTTTAACACAATTTTGAGATCCTTGTATTACCATCTTGGGGCAATTAATGGCTATAAAAATCAAGGGGGAAGTTAAGAGGCACCAATCTTTTATTCAACAAACCCCAAACCTTTCCTCTGCGCTACACCTCATGCTAAGTCTACAGATACAACCGCGAAGAAAATGAGGCACAATCCTCACCTCTGCAACTGGATATGTGAGCGTTTATGGTAACTCGGGGAGTGCAAGAGATCACCCAAGAAGGGGATACAGTTGAAACACAGAGAAGATTTAGATGGTGGGCCACACAAAGGAACATCTACGTAAATGCCAACCACTAAGTCAACAAGCAAAACCAGAGAGCATCATTGCAAAGTGGAAGATTAGATGATGGGCACTTGGCCTCAAGGTGATGGATGTGGTTCATTTTCTGAGGGTGGGGGAGAGGAGGATGGCCTTGCTGATGAACCAAATGAGGGGAATAAAGGGAACAAAGGCAACTCCTCGTTTGGGGTGGGGGAGAGCATCGGTGGAGGAATGTTGATCACTGCGACCCGAAAACAGGTATGAGGGCAGGATACCCGAGTTCCTCCCCAGTGCTCCCACCTGATAATGTTGATAATCTTTTGGCACTTCTCCAAGTACAGACAGAGCTACTGGAGGAGGAAGACCACATTGCCTCCCACAAATGGCTTACACTTCATGGCCCTATTTCTCCCACCGGCTTCAGATACGGCAGTCTGAAAAGAAGAACTGCTGTCCAAAAGAATCAATAAATGAGAGAACACACCCGTCCTTGGAGAGCAAAGCTGCTTCTATCGCGCCCTGTGTTCCCCTGCGTGATCTCATCTTTCTCCCCTAGGACATGAAGCTCTACCGTGGAGTACTGGGGCTTTACTTAGTGAAATATCAGTGAAAATAAGTTGCAGTTCTTCTCTACAATTGGAAATAAAATAAACAGTCAAAATAAAGGGCGTTTCTTAACATGGGCTTTGCAGAGAACACATTTATCCCAGTAGAGGCTAGAGCTATTTGACTCCAGGAGGGATGGACGGGAAAGACATCAGTATGGACCTCCATGAGCTCCATATCCGGTGGATATGTGATTAAACCTCCCAGCAACTCAAAGGGAGGGGATATTATTATTATTATTATTTTTTTGTTATTTATAATAACCATTTTATAGATGTGGAAACTGAACCTCTATAAGAGGAAGTTATTTATCTACAGACACTCAATAGTAAGGGGCATAGTCAGGAATCAAATGAGGCCAGTCAATATTCACAAATTTTCCTTTCTCCCACCTGAGGTTTCCAGGGCCAGGTACCAGGAAGACACATCTCTGACAGGTTGACTGAGAAGTAGGAAAGGCCAATCCATGACTTTATTGGAAGTCACCAGTTATTTTTCTCCATGTTTCACAAATGAAAACAGCAAGCATTCTCCATGAAGAGCTGTCAAACAGAGACAGGTCTATTTCAGGGTAGTCAAAGATCTGGAACCCCTTCCTGACTGGGCAACACACGTTTATTGGTAAAATAGCTGAATCCAGTGAATGTGGTACCAGGGACTTCTTTCTTTCCCACTAGAATTAGACCCAGATCGTTGAGATGGCCATTCTAAAACCTTCAAGTCTGTGGCCCAGCATCACAGCTCTAAAGGCTCTAGCTGTCTGCCTACCTCCCTGATCCTGAGTACTTATTTTATTTTACTTTTATTAATAAAATAAAATATTTTATTTGAGTGAGAGAGAGAGAGAGAGAGATAGTGACAGAGAGCACAAGTGAGGAGGAGAGGAAAAAGCAGGCTCCCCACTGAGCAGAGAACCCAATGATGTGGAACTGGATCCCAGGAACCTGAGATCATGACCTGAGCAGAAGGCAGACACTTAATGGACTGAGCCCCCCAGACACCCCCTCAAGCACCTATTTTAGTTCGTGAGACTCTTTTCCTGCAGGAAGAGATGTCAAGGCAGGAGATTAGGCTAACAGTCCTAGTATATGGTTCTCCATGAAATTATTTTCCTCCATCATAGAAACTGGAAAAGAGATTTTCAGAAAAGCATACTAACTCCATTCTTTCTCTATTCCCTTCTTTTCCTGTTCCTCTGCACTTAGCTGCCCTTATTCTTTCAATTCTCCTTGATATCTCATCCAATCCTTTACACACACACACACACACACACACACACACAGACACATTCACACACACACACACACACACACACACACGCACTTCCTTCTATGTCACATAAAAAAGAGATAGTTCAGGCAGCTAGGGTTTGGTTTTGGCAATAGGCCTGGAATTGAGGGAACCTTCCACGACGGGGGTTTTTAACCCTTTTTGTGCCATGAACCCCTTTCACAGTCTGGCAATTCTTGTGAACACGTTCCCCAAAATACAATGCCTTTCCTCAAAAAAATGTTTTTTGAGGACAAAATACATAAGACTAAAATGAAAGCCAGTTATATGGAAATAAGGCTTCAAAATATTAAGAAAATATGTATGTGATATACTAATTTCTACAATTGTTTTTACTGGTCCATTAAATAAAAAGTCTGGCAGTTGGTCCAATAACCATAATTTTTAAGTGATGATCTTCAATGATGTTCAGTGCTTTCTACAACCACCATAAAATGATATGTAACCACCTGTGATTCTGATTGGTAACAAAGTTACATGTGCTGCTAAAATGTGATTTATCTACTTTCAAAAATGAAAGAAATACTCAATTCTGTTAGTAGTTAGTGAAATTAAAAATGTAATTTTCCCCAGGTTATGGACCCCTTAAATTTAGGCAAAGAATTCCTGCTTTAGGGTTAGCGTTGAGCTCCTCCTACACATGAGGAAGATCTTAAGTGTAACTTCACTATGAAGGTAGTAACACCACTGCATTCCAAGACAGCAATAATCCAATGCCCTGGTGCAAGGTGGTCTAAGCCAATATGGACAGGAATAGCTCTTAAAAATTATTTTGGGGGGAGAAAGGTAATAGTCACTGAAGAGTTGGAGGTGAGTGGAAGTTAGTTACACAACCTTATTACCAGATTATAACGAAAGTAAGGCTACGTTCTGCTGCAGTAAATATAAAATGTATTATACAAACACTTTTGCAATCAAACCCCAAATAGGACTAGGTATTCTGCAACTTTGGCAAGAATCTCACCTTTCTGGGAGCTGTCCTACACTATTGGTGGGAATGCAAGCTGGTGCAGCCACTCTGGAAAACAGTATGGAGGTTACTCAAAAAGTTGAAAATAGAGCTACCGTATGACCCAGCAATCACACTACTGGGTGTTTGCCCTAAAGATACAAATGTAGTCATCCGAAGGGGCACGTGCACCTGAATGTTGATGCAGCAATGTCCAAAGTAGCCAAACTATGGAAAGAACTAGATGTCCCTCAGCAGATGAATGGATAGAGATACTATGCAGCCATCAAAAAGAACAAAATCCTGCACATCCTCGATGTGGATGGAACTGGAGGGTATTATGCTGAGCAAAATAAATCAACCAGAGAAAGACAATTATCATACGATCTCTCTGATATGAGGAATCTGAGAGTCAGGGCAGGGGGTTGTGGGAGTAGGTAGAGAAAAAATGGAACAAGATGGTACCGGGGAGGGAGACAAACTGTAAGAGACTCTTAATCTCAGGAAACAAACGAAGGGTTGCTGGGGGGTGGAGGGGAAGGATAGGGATAGACATTGGTGGGGGAGGTATGTGCTATGGTGAGTGCTGTGAATTGTGTAAGACTGATGATTCACAGACCTGCACCCCTGAAACAAATAATATGTTATATGTTAATAAAAATAAATAAAATTTAAATAAAATTTAAAAAAAAGAATCTCACCTTTCTGCCTTTGTAGAGGCCCTGGCCACCAGCCTGCATGAGACTCCCAGTGCAGGCAGATGTCATCACATTCAGGAGGCGTGCCACTGTGACCTTCATGGTCAGCATCAGTAATCCAGGACCAGCTAGAGAGAGCCATAAGGGGTTGAGCATCAGGAGCCACTTCTAAGAACACTGGCTTTGGGGCCTTCCTGAATCCCCACATTCTAGCCATGCAATTATGGACAGAATCACTAAAATATTTTAGCCACATCACATCCCTAGAACAATTTTCATTTTACCTAATCAGAGTAGGGTTCTACCTGTGATCATGCTAAATAACAAGCCACTAATTTCACCGAGCAAACCCATGTCTGACCTTCATTATACTGATTAGAAAATCCTCATGTGTTGATTGAGCTATAGATAGTAAAGGGGTTTGAGTGGCCATCTTTGGAATGAGTCTCTTTCATATAATACTGGGTGCCATCCCTGGAGGCTGGATTCCTGATTATAGAATCGGAAAGGCCCCAGAGATGAAGCTTGAACTGAATAGCACAGGTATATTATTATACAGTGTGTGCCAAAGTGTTTTAAAGTACATTATTACAGACACTGTAATAGCCAGTCCCCCACTCAGCATGAATACAGCGAGTGTCTTATTTTGATCAGTCCCCTCACCAAGTACTTCTGCGTGCCCAGAGCATGGCCACATGTTCCAAGATCCACCATGTTGTCAGCTGTTGTCTCAATTCCCTTTTCATTTTTCCCCTCTCACCCCTCATCATTCCCTTTTCTAGCTGATGCTTTGAGAACACCAGACTGAACTTCAGGATTGAAATGAGATCCTTCTTAACAAACTCTTCAGTTTCTATTAATTATCTCAAATTGACTTCTCTGGGAAGATCCCTGACACATTCAAGTATGAGTTATTTATTTAGTTAGTTGAGTTGCATCCTTTCAAGGAAGAAAGTTGAAAGGTAACATGAATTTCAGTTATTACTACAAAGTCTAAACATATTTGTTTCTGTACAAAGTGGCAGCAGAATGGATTAATTCTAAAGGGACAAGAAAATATATGCTAGTGGCACCTTGCAAGTTATTACAGTCTAATTGTAGTTAATTTTATTCTCCGGGACAACTAATCTCTTGGTAACATTTGCAGTGATTGATTAAAATCCACTCCTTACTAAAATCAAGGTCTTTAGGTAATTGATGTGCTAATAGACCTGCAATTATTTGAGGCTGTGCTTCCTCACAGAGAGCAAGTCAAGGAATGGATAAAGTCCAAATAAAGTACCTATTTTGCGACAGGCGCTATGATAATTGCCAGGAGACAGCCTGCTTATCAGCTGCAAGAGGGTTCCATCCTTCATTAATATGTAGTTCAGTTGGACATCAGAGACACTGGCCCCCATGGGAATACTCTTTGAATCTCCCATTATCTCCTTTTCCATACACTTGGCTTGATCCACTTTTTATCTACGTTCACAGAAAGATCTGGCTTTTCACATATGAGCTTTCTAAACAATCAGCTAGCCATGAACCTGAGTCCCCAAAGCTCCATGCAGTGTCGGCTGCTGTAAATTTGGACAAGTGTGTACATCATGAAAGTATCTGCTTAAATGTTCCAGACTAAATATTTTAGAAGTAGACAAAATAAATATTCCAAAGTGGTAACCTGTGAGCTTTCCATTCTGTGGCTTGTGCCTACATGTGCTTCCTGTTGTAGGCTCTCAGTATGGGCTACAGGTCTTTACTGTCTCAGGCATCTTGCAGAGCGGTCCTGCTCTGCTGTCCACTAACTCCTGATTTCTTGTGCATCGGACTGAGCTCTCTACTGAATCCAAACATGCCCAAAGAAAGATCGGGATGAATGCATTAAAAACTCATTTAGTGCGGCGCCTGGCTGGCTCCGTAGAAGAGCATGTGACTCTTGATCTCAAGGTCATGAGTTTGAGTCTGCACAGAGATTACTGGGGGTGGGGGGGGGGAGACCTCCTTTGGTAAAATAACAGCCATTTTCTTCTGTCTCAGGCAGACATGATCCAGGTGGCCAAAATGAAAGAATTGTTCCTTGACACTAACCAATTTTATTTTGTCCTGGATCTTGTGGGAGGACTTTTAATCAGGGTGCAATTCTTTGTGGCTTCGGTTCTCTTTATCTTTGGCCTCATAAAGAATATTCTTGCCTACGGGTTTATAACTGAAGTTCACAAAAGATGATTCTTTACAGTTTTGAGGAATGACTGGGTTGTCTTTATGTTTCGTCCTCATGATGGCTCAAAACAAGTAGCCAATGTGGTTAATTACTATGCACAAATAAAGAGAAAAGCACAGCTGTTCAAGTATTAGCAAAATACAGTTTGCAGCTCCTATAATAACGGCTAACATACATTATGAACTGATTATGTGCCGGGCTCTGTGCTGAACTTTCTTCCTACCATGTCATTTCATCCGTACAACATGCATTATTTCCCTTATATTACATCCTGACAAGTACCGTCGGTCTTCCCATTTTACAGATGAGTATACTGAGGGATGGAAAAGTTAACTTGACTAACGAGGTCTCATGGGGAGTAAGTAGCAGATCCCAGACCAAATCGGAATACTGATCAACTGTTCAATGAGAACACCCTCCGATATGACCCATGCTATTTTGAATAAAATTTAGCAAAAGGTAAAGTGGCCATCGATCATTTTAACCAAGCCCACCTTTTTTTGCTGCTATTCAAGTATGATTTTTGTCCCGGGAAATTCATAGTGGGTGATTATGATGACATTTTCCTCATCTACATGCCTCTGACACTCTTGTTGAAGATACTAATCTTGAATAAAGCTGTCTTTGGGGTTGATGATGCTGCCACATGTTACTCCTGTCGGAAATGGATGGATGTCATGCATAAAATAGAATAAAATGCATTGGGGCAGGCTAGACTGCTAACAAGAGTAAATCACAGCAATAGATTTTAAAATTATTTTAAATCTAGTTTTAATCACAGAAGTCCACTGCAGAATTTCTACTGATATGAAGAGAAATTCATAAATTCTACACAAATTGAAAACAGAGTTATACTATTTGTTAAAACACTACTGTCTATATTTCATATATGCAAATTTATGCATATATACATAAATTATACATTTACATGTATAAACTTTATCAGAACTAATCAATTTCATTCCCTACTAAATTTAGTCCTAACCTTCAGTATTCCCATCAAGAATATATTCTCTC